>PVJS01000288.1:0-102584 GCA_004027185.1 Glis glis
GGAAGGAGGAGGAGGAGGGGGAGGAGGAGGAGGAGGAGGAGGAGGAGTGCAATAAAGGGCTCTCATCTAGGAATGACAGGTTTGTACAATCTACCAGTACCTTCAGGGCTGAGTCTTGCCATAGCATTGAATGCAGAACACTATCAATGAAGTGCAATTAAAGATGGTTCTTATCATTATGTGTGCCTTTTAACGGGACCTTTGACAGAGAGTACTGGAGCTCACCCAGTATCTACACGTTCCTCTACACTTCGCAGCCTTCCTTGTAGTTTGGTTGAGACCCTGGGACTGGCTTTTTGTGGTTGTGATATAAGCCTTTTCCAAGTCTGGTTCCTAAAACATTCCCTATGATGTTTGGCCCTCAATGACTTCAGAGGTCGTCCTTCTGGGTTATAGCTATGATATGTAAGAGAGCTGGTGACCCCCTCCACCCTTTTAAGCTATAGTTTTATTTCCAATTAAGAATCCAAACCGAAGAGTGGTCTAGCTGGGCCATATGGTGGTTCCATCCCTAGTCTTTTGAGGTTACATGCATATCCATATTTAGAGCAGCACAATTCACAATAGCCAAATTATGGAGCCAACCTAGGTGTCTGTCCACAGATGAATGGATAAAGAAAATGTGATATATATATGTATATATATATATATATATATATATATACACACACACACACACATACATATATACGTATATATATATATACACACACATAGACACACACACACACACACATATATATATATACACACACACATATTATATATATACATATATATATAATGTTTTACTCAGCAATAAACAAGAACAAACTTAGGTCATTTGTAGGAAAATGGAGGAAACTAGAGAATATTATGCTTAGTGAGATCAGCCAGTCTCAGAAAGTCAAGAGTCATATATTTCTTCATATGTGAAAGGTAGAGAGAAAATACGAAACACAGGGGACTTTAGATAAATGAAGAGAGAAACTAGTAGAATAGTAGAAGGGGATTGAGGGAGGGATATGGGGGAGAAAAAGAAGGACTGAGGAAGGAAATAGTTCAAATCATGCTATGACCATACATGAGTATTACTCATATCACACCATATATTGGTATTACTACCGATCTCACTAACTTGTACGCGGGGCCAGGGGAGCGGGGTAGGATCTGGAGGGGAACACACCAGGTACGTGTGCCTCTATGTTTGTATCACTTTGAATCTCATGATGATGTATAATTGCGATTCACTAATAAAAGTATAAAAAAAGAATCCGAAGCAAACTTTTTATTCTGGTAATGATTATTTGAAATGTTATTTTTTCCAATCCTAAAATCCAGTGGAAGTATCTAATATTAACTGAATGTAGGTCAAGGTAAGAAATAAACAGCCAAAAAGAAAATCACCATTCAAAAAATAAGATGTGATTTTCCTTTCTTTTTTTTTTTTTTTTTTTTTTGCGGTACCGGGGATTGAACCCAGGGGCGTTCTACCTCCGCGCTACACCCCCGGCCCTATTTTTTTATAATTTATTTTGAAACCGTGTCTCACGAAGTTGCGGAGGGCCTCACTAGGTTGAGAGAGAGAGAGAGAGAGAGACAGGGAGAGATAGAGAGAGAGAGAGAGAGAGCTGAGGCTGGCCGCGAACCCGGATCCTCCGGTCTCCGCCTCCCAAAGTACTGGGATTACAAGCATGCGCCACCACGCCCGGCTCTTGATTTTCCTTTCTATTCATCCTATTGCTCTCCAAAACATAAAGAACAGTAGGAAAATAAAGCCCAGATAGCAGGCAGAACTTGAAACAGCTTGTATACACTTTACACAAGTGCAATTTCCAATTAAATTACATAATGAGCTTATGTAACTCCTTGTCCCCGCATAGCATAATGGCAAGTCAATGACAGAAATTCAGAATTGGTAGAGAAACATCAAAGGGATGATGCCAGAGAGCCCTTCAGATGAGAATGTCTTACAAACAGCTCTGGAAATCAGATCGTGGACTCTTGAATAGATTTAAAAATTATATTTTTGGTGTACTTGAACTAGTAGTCTATGTAAGTCAATGTTTATAGGTTCTCAGAGCCTGGGAAAATGGCAGTGAGGGTGTGACCAGCCCAGAGAGTCCCACATAGTGACCAGAAAACACCTGGGCTGCCTGCTCTCTCTTTCTTCTTTTTAAAAATTTTTTGAGAATTAAATGACATAATTTAAAAGAGAGTATAAATGAATTATCAGATTATTTTTCCACCCCAACACCAGGCCAATACATAGATTCTATTTTTAAAAATCGTATATGCATATATATTTTTAATTAATTAATTTCTAATTAATTAAATGGTACTGGGGATTG
The DNA here is from genome assembly GCA_004027185.1 of Glis glis. Classification (NCBI taxonomy): domain Eukaryota; kingdom Metazoa; phylum Chordata; class Mammalia; order Rodentia; family Gliridae; genus Glis; species Glis glis. Next base: position 2,331 of record PVJS01000288.1, read on the forward strand.
AACCCAGGGCTCTCTACCTCTGAGCTACACCCCAGCCTTATTTTATTTTGTATTTTGAAACAGGGTCTAAGTTGCTGAGGGCCCCACTAAGTTGCTGAGGCTAGCCTTGAACCTGCGATCCTCTTGTCTCAGCTTCCCAAGTACTGGGATTATAGGTTGTACCACCACACCCAACTGTTATTTTAAAATTATTTTAATGGTACAATATTTTTTGAGAGTGAATTAGTTTATCAGATTCTTCCTGAGAACAGGTTTTTGGAGAGAGGTTTTTGGCGAGGACACGTATTTGCATCCAAAGGCATTGAGCTCCTGGCCATGCAGCAGGCCAGGGAGGGGGAGGGCATGCAGCAGGGAGAGGGGGACATGGATGACATGTGGCTATCGCTTCACAGTCTGGCCTGAGTGGGCCTCTGTGGGTGGGTCCAGGCCTCAGTGCAGGAGACTTCACAAACACTTGATTGTACGATTCTACAGCCTACCATGTGATAATTCAATACATGTCTACAGTGTATCATGATCAAATCAGGGTAGTTAACATTTCCATCTCTTAACATTTGAAAAAAATTTTTTTTTAGTACTGGGGATTAAACCCAGGAGCATTCTACTTCTAAGCTACTCCCCCAGACCTACTTCATTTTTTATTTTGAAACAGGGTCGTGCTAGGTTGCTGAGTCTCAATACATTGCTGAGGTTGGCCTTGAACCTGTGATTCTTTTGTCTCAGCCTCCCAAGTACTGGGATCATAGGTATGCACTACTGCACCCAGCAGTAGTGCATTATTATATATTTTGATTAACATATAATAATTTATATATTTATATGATAGTGTGAATTTTCCATACATTTATGAAATATATGTAATGATCAAATCAGCATAATTGATGTTTCCATCTCCTTATCATTAATTTGTATTTGGAGGCTTTGGGATCCTCTCTTCTAGTTACTCATAAACTATTTAATCAGTTATTGTGAAGTATAGTCACCCCACTGTCCTGCAGAACACTAGAACTTATTCCTTCTCTCTGTGTTTGGATATATGTCATCTAGCCTCCCACTACCCCACATCCCCCCACCCTTCTCAGACTCTAGTAATCACTATTCTACCTTCTTAGCAGCTTTAAAAACATTCACACATGAGAGAGAACATGTGGAATAAAATCCTTTTTTGAAGCCCTGAGTTTTCAGGGCTTATTTGTTACTGCAGCATCACAAGCCTGCGTTAGCTTCCCAGGGCTGTTGCAACAAATGACCACAAACTGGGTGGCCACAGAAACTTATTCTCTCACCGTCCGGCCACTAGTGTCTGAAATCAAGGTGTCAGCAGGGCCATGCCCCTCTGAAGGGCTGAGGGAAGAATCCTTCTTAGCTTCTTCCTAGCTTCTAGCAGTCACCATCAATCCGTGGTGTCCCTTGGCTTGTGGCTGCATCACCCCCATCTCTCGCTCCATCTACAAAGGCCTTCTCTCTGTGTGTCTGTGTCTTCAGACGGCCTGCTCATAAGGACACCCAGATTGGATTTAGGATCCTCCCTGATCCAGCATGACCTCATCTGAACTACTTATATCTGCAAAGACCCTATTCTCAAGTAAGATCACATCCTGAGGTTCCAGGAAGACCCGTTTTGGGAGAGGACACCATTCAACCCACTACAGTGACTAGCACATTAATAACACACAGCAGCACTTCTTCAAAAGCACCACCCCCCCTCCCTGACCTGCAGGACTGTCACCACTTGCTTCCCCTGTCCTTCCTTCCCCTTTTCTCTCTCCCCAGCTTTCAGCCTGCTCAGCCATTGTCTTATGACCTCACCTTCTCCTCCCACCTCTCCGTGTACCATCTTTCCATACATTCATCTGGATCCAGGATCAATAATCATGGGCCCTGGGCTGGCAAAAGCCTGGCCTCCTTAGAGGCCAGAGCAACGAGGAGGAAATTAAGCAGCAAAAGCAAAATATTTTAGTGGGTAAGTGGAGGGGTAAGGCCAGAACTCTCCAGTTGAGAGGCTATCCTAACCAAATTTACATTTTAATTTGCTTTCTGACTGCAGCATGAGTGTGATCATGAGCACAGGTCTGAGGGCACTGGGAGGCCATGGTAGATGTGCTGAGAGCAAGGACCAGGGGGACGGGAGAGTGACACCAGTAGAGGCCTGTTCCAGGGGTAACACTGATGGGACTTAGGAAGGACAGGTGAGGAACAGAGTGGCCAAACCCATGACCCTCTGTTTAGGAAAATGCATATTCAAAATTTCTTATACAAGTTCAGATGACGTGTGTGTGTGTGTGTGTGTGTGTGTGTGTGTGTGTGTATGTGACTGAGGATTGAACCCAGGGGCATCCTGCCTTCTACTGAGATTTGAGACCAGGCCCAAGTTCCTGCCACCTTGACTATATTTCTCACATACTTTCTTGCGGTGCTGGCCTTCCACCTTTCCTCAGAACCCCCCAGAAGCTGTCCACCAGCCTGAGCGCCCTTTCTTTACCTCCAGGATTCGGTATCGTTACCCTCAGGAGCACAGTGATTTCAGCCTGGGCCCTGGAGCCAAGTCTGGCTTCTGCTCTGATGTTTCGTATAAATATAATCTTGAATAAATTTCTTTACCCTCTGAGCCTTAATTTCTTCATCTGGATCTAAGAAAAATAAGTTTAAAGCAAAGATGGTTAAAATAATTAAATGAGAACATGCATATAAATCCCTTGACACATGAACATGGTTTGCGGTTATTATTGTATTTTATGACTGGGCGACTTGATTGGGGGCTGGGCTTACAGAAGAGGCTAGCCTTGCTCTGCTTCCTTCCGAGTGTGACTTCTGCCTCTTGGCCAGCAATCTGGAATGCTGAGAGTTCTATAGATCCTGAAGTTGCCATGTGTTAAGGTCCTTCAGGTTAACCCTGCTGTGGGCATTTGTGTGCTAGGACATTCACATGCATATATCTTTAAGAGAGAGATGGGATCAACCCCCAAGTGAATTCACCAGGGTTCTTCCTCTTTTGATCTTGTCCCCTATGAATGCGAGCAAGTAGACCTTTTCCTCCTCGGGGAGCACAGTGAGGGTGACACCCTTTCTCTCAGAAAAGCTTGTTAAAGGCTCGGTGCACAGGCCTGGAGGGAGAGGTCATTGGATCATTCTCCTTGATTCATAACGGGATTGGGAGCAGGCTTAAGAACTGTAAGCATAGGAGAAGATATTTATAGGAAGGGTAGTGACATACGATTCCTTGTCACTAGTAATAGCACAAGACTACACCAAATAAATTAGAAAAGGAAAGTCTAAGTTTAGGTACAAAGAAGAGAGTATAGAGATTGTGGAACTAGAACCAGCTTGGAAGATACAAAAATGGGGGTTGTTCTAGGCATCCTTGAAGGTGCATTTACAATGTAGAGTATTTATGACTTACAGGGCCATGATATTAACCCAGCCAAGCACCCATCTGGGACTGTCTAGTCTGTCTGGCTTCCTATGGAAATAATGATTGCATTTTCGTGTTTTTTTTTTTTAGCTTCTCCCTTGGTTATGAAAGCTGTCCTATATTTTTCTAATAAGTTCCTTCTTGTTTAATTTAGTTACAGTTGATTTCTGTGTTATGAGCAAAAAACCCCAAAGATACTCCAATACACTTAGCAGATTATCAAAGTCTACAAGACAATTCCCACATATCTTTTTTAAAATGAAATATTTTTGCTTTAAGGCACTGAGCAATGTTAATTATTGGCATGAAGATAGCTGTAACATGTTGGCGTGTCACCAGATGGTGACATTACATATCATTTCCTACTCCACTTGGCCTCGAGGTGTGTGTGTTTGTTGAATGTTGAGAATGTGCTTTATTATCGTTATTATGTTAGAACACTACTTTTTAAAAACCAAGCTATAGAATATCTTATGGGGATAGAATTTGGATGCGATGAAAGAAGCTCTTTTGGCAGTCACTCAGAGGTATATACCTTAACTTCAAAACAATTTATGTGCAAAATGTCTGAAGTCAAACAAATATTCTCAGAAGGGGAATATTTCCTAGGTGGATGCAGCCAATATGTAGATTTTGTTATAGATATATCAGGGGCCGATGATTTACGTGTTGCTTACACATAAACCTTTCACAGATTGTAATGGATGCTTTTTTGATATAGTGGGCCCTGCTCTTGGCAAAACCCTTAAGCAGTAGACACTGACCAGTAGGCATATGGGTGGTGAAATTAAACCTTTGCTTTGGATTATAGGGAAGATGGCAGATTAAATTATTAGGGTCAAGTAGGGGTTAAAAAGACTTCTACATTCATAATAGGAAGTCTATGAATTGTCTTTACGTTTTGACCCATTATTTTGGTGGATCAGACCAAAAGAAGAAGGAAACCATAACACAGTATCGCATTTAGAAAGTCTCACTGACAAATATCAACCTCTGCCAAAAGGAAACAACATTTTATTCATAAGTATTTCCTATTTCCCCTCTGCTTCCAGCTCTGATTTCCTCCTCTTTCACGAGGTGTCAGTTAGCTAGTGCTGTCTAATAAGCCACTCCTCAGGCAGTGGTTTAATGCAGCAAACATGAATTAGCTCTCGAGGCTGGGAATTGACCGGGTGCTTCTGTTGCTCTTCCCTGGGCCTGCTCATGCATCTGCGAGGTTGGGGGGCCCGCCGAGGGCTGGCTTTGCTGTCCTCTGCTGCGTTCTCACATGTTTGAGTTGGTTGGCTGTAGGCAAGCCTAGAATGTTCTTAGCTGGGATAGAAGGCTGTCCTCCATTCATCTTTCAATAGGCAATCTGGGTTTTTTGACATAACCATGTCAAGGTTCTAAAAAGAAAGAGAGGAGAGGGATGGGAAAGAAGGTAAGCAATACTTCTTCGATCTAAGCTCAGAACTGGTGGCATATGGTGATTTCCCGCTTGTCATGAAGAACTATGAGGTTGTCCTGAAAAAGTGAATCTATATACAGAGGCATAAACAGTTGAGACAGCCAGGAGTTGTGGCACATGCCTGTAATCTCGGTACTTGGGAGGCTGAGACAGTAGGGTCACAGGTTTGAGGACAGCCTCAGCAACTTAGCAAGGCCCTCAGCAACTTAGTGAGGCCCTGTTTCGAAATAAAAATTTAAAAAAAGAGGGCTTTGGCGGAGGTGTGGTGTAGCTCTGGGTAGAATGCCCCATTCAGGGAATCTGGCGGAGGTTAGGTCAATAAGGACAGATGAGGTTCATGGGAACTGAAGGGCTCCCAAATGCGCGAAGGCTGCTCAGACACAGCCCCTTCTTGCCTGATCTTTTGATTTGTCAAAACAAATGGGATATTAGGATTTTTGTATAAAACTTTCTAGTTCTTAAATACTGGAAACTATCTTACATTTTTTCAAAACGGCCATGCAGGTCCAACAAAATGTCCCCATGGCCTGCAAAATGTACCCATAAGCCAGAGGTTGTCGCAGCTTATGACCACCCTCTGACATGGTCCCAGATGTTTGAGCAGGAGTCTGAAAGATGTGTGTGGAAAAGCAACGAGTGGGACACATACACACACACACACACACACACACACACACACAGACACACACACACGTACACACACACACACAGAGTTTAGAACATTATTAATTTCCTACACTTAAAAATGTTGCAACTCTGCTAGTCTGACTTTTGGTGTAATGTTGAATGAGAGGAATGGGTGGAGATACTGAATCAGAAAAGAGAAAAGTGGAAGAGAGACAGAGAGAGAGAGATTGTGTAGGTTGAATGTCAGAGAGAATTTGGAGATTTGGCAAATGAGAGGTTTCAATGCAACTTCAGTGCAGAAAAGAAATGGGGATGAGAAGAAACAGGGTTTGGAGATGTGTTCCTTTAGTTTAGGAATATTATCTCTTTTGATATTCAGAGAGAGGCAAGCAAAGAATAAAATTTCCATTAAGTTAGTTTTAAGCTATTGAACATTTTTAAGCACAGCCTGTGGGTCCTAGGTCTTATCTGGATTAAACATTTAGATTTCTAAAGGAAGTCAGTTTTAAAACAAAGCAAAACAAAAAAAAGCTCCACCAGACTGGAGGAAAAGTAAAACATCGATTCTTTTTCCCCCTCAGGAGGATGATCAATCATATTCAGATGTTCGATACTTCCTGAGCACCGTCAAGTTCAGCATGTCAAAAATGTGAGCACGTGTGGTGTTTTCTGAAGACTTAGTGAATTTAGTTTTTTCAAATATCCATGGAAATGTAAAGAAATAATATCGACAGCTCTTGGGTGCACAATTCTGCCAATGTATGTGAGCATTTGACAGAAAGCTCCTCTACGTCCACACTTTCCCCCACCCGTTTCTATCCCGATGGTGTCAGTGCCTGGAATCTAGAATCCCTACAAAATGGAAGGGCTTGCCTGGAAGTCAGAGTTCTGGCCCTTGAAACAGCCCGGCCTGCATTCAAACCCTGACTTCACTCGGGCACATTTTCTTACATTACTAAATTTGTTTTAAATCTTTAAATGAGGATAATAATTATTTTGCACCAGATTATTGCAAGAATTCAAGATAACATGCAATCAGCATGGAGCACATGTTTATTTTAGACTCCACAAAAGAGGCAATAGAACTAGCCTTTATTCAGCTGGTGTTGAGATATCGCAGAATTTCCAAATTTGTTCAGATAAGCTTGTCTGAAGTCCAGTGCCAGGAAGCCATTGAACTAGCAGAGACCTCTCTTTTTCTGTGTTTATAGGAGAGGACCAAAGGTACCACTATCAGTGTGGGTGTGACACTAACTGTGCCATTGGGACCATTTAAAAACAAATCAGTCATCAGATATAGTTTTTATTGTCCATTTCCCTATTCCAGATCTCAAGGCACTTGCAATTTAGTTGAGAGAAAAGACAACAAGAGTCATTAAAATGCAGCAGTCCTCCAATGTTAAATGTGAGCTTTTAGGGAAAGAAGAGCTAAAATAAATTCAAGTCAAGACTGAAATGGATCTGGAAGGCGAGATGAGTTTTCAGTGTAATTGACATGGCAAAAGGAACACTCTCAAAGATGCCTGGAGGTGAATATAGACAAGGAAAGAAGTTAGGAATTAGAGAGATGGGGTGGGGCTGATCGGGTAAGGAGAAGTTAGATGACAGAGGGCTTTGAAAGTCAGGCAGAAGATCCTAAATGGGGCAGAAACCTAAGTATCACTAACAATTTCTGGACAAGCAAGAGAAATCATGAAATGCTGGATGCGGTGGTGCATACTTGTAATCCCAGTACTTGGGAGACTGACAGAAGGATCTCAGGTTCGAGGCCAGTCTCAGCAAGGTACAACCTAGCAAGACCTTGTTTCAAAATAAAAAGCAAAAAGGACTGGGGGATATAGCCAGGATGTAGAATGCCTCTGGGTTCAATCTCAAGTATCCCCTCCAACTGACAGAGAGAGAGAGAGAGAGAGAGAGAGAGAGAGAGAGAATGAAGATTATTGCCTGGCAAGATCTCCAGCCCAGAGGCAGAGAGGCAGAGCCTGGCATCAGGTGCTGGTCAGCAAGGAGTCAGGCACATGGTGATAGAAGCAGGTCTAATGTGGGGGTGGTGGTAAGGTCAGGAGAAAGTCACAAGCACGCATCACTATTAGAGAACTGCAGGTTCCAAGACCCATTTTGTCCTGACTGACCCAGCACTATTCCGGCTCAACACCTGCTTGGGGCAAAAATTCAGAAGGCAAGAGTTGCCCTGTTAGGTACTGGCTGGGGGAACCACGATCGTATTTCTTGTGTTTGTTTGTTTGCTTGCTTGTTTTTACCTCTGAGCTACACCCCTAGACCTTTTATTTTGAAATAAGGTCTCACTAAATTGCTGAGGGCCTCACTAAATTGCTGAGGCTGGCCTCAAACCTGTGATCCTCCTGTCTAAACCTCCCAAGTACTGGTATTACAGGCAGGCACCACCACATCCAGCTCATTTTTCTTTATTGTCAACATTTCAGAAGCCAGTGTATTGTCTGTTAGATGCTTCCAAGCAATACCTTGTCCTTCAAGTGTTAAGAAATAGAAATGAGAATAGTATGCCTCCTCTGGAAGCCAGTAGAACAGCTACAATTTTCTTGATACCTGAACTGTATTGTAAAACAAAGGACAGTTTTTCTCCCTATCCTTGGGCAAGGGCCAAATAGAAAAGTGGAGAGTGGGATAGGAAAGCACGGGTCATCCCCTCAATTACTAATGTTCAGTTTTGCCTTCCTCAGTCTGTCAATTACAGATAAACTGGCCCACACAACATTGCAGGGAACACTCAAGGTCAAACAAGCCTTCCGATTCAAGTATCAGTGGGTACTGCGTTTCCACCAACTCATCTGAAGGACTTCTAAATAATTGACATCCGTGTCTCCATACTGGCACACAGCATGGAACCAAGGAGAGAAAAGAAAGACTGAATGAAAGAAGCCTGAGAGGTGAAGCAAATTCCCTTTTCATCTGAGACGTCCATCACAATGGGTGAAGGGGAGTCCAGTAGTTCTTCCCTTCTCCACAGGGCACACGTTCCAAGACTGCCAGGCGATGCATGAAACTGCAGATAGTAGCCAACATTATGCAATGCACCATGTCTTTTCCTACACGTACATACCTATTATAGAATTTAACTTACAAGTTAGGCACAGTAAGAGATCAATGACAATAACTAATAATAACCTAGAACAGGCACAACAATATTCTGTAACAAAAGGTATGTGAACGTGATATCTTTCTCTTAAAGAGTCAAGCCGGGCATGGTAGCTCACACCTGTAATCCCAGTATTTGGGAGGCTGAGACAGGAGGATGACAGGTTCAAGACCAACCTCAGCAACATAGTGAGGCCCTCAGCAACTTAGTGAGACCCTGTTTCAAAATAAAAAATAAGATAGGGCTGGGGGTATAGTTCAGAGGTAGAATGCCCCTAGGTTCAATCCCTAGTACCACACATGCACACAAAAGAATCCATACAAATATTAAAATTTTGGGGCCATTGTTGACTGCAGGCAACTAAAACCACAGAAAACAAAACCAAGGATAAAAGGGGACCACTATACTACTCTTGAAGGAATGTGTTACTAAAATTTTAAACATGGACCTGCAAATTCTTGAGTCTCTGTAGGAATCAACAATTTGAAGCAAATTATAAGCCATTTAATGTTATTTATTCCACTAACAGTTGAATTTATTCAACAGATTTATTTATTCAACTAACAGTTCCCCTGCCTAGGCACGGAGAATGATACTTTAGCAAACAACACGAGTCCCTGCTCATACGGGGTAGACACGAGAGTGGGGAAGATGAACTATGAACATATACTCTGTCAGGCTGTCCAAGTGCTAGGAAGAAGAAGTAGTCTGGGAACAGGGCAAGGAGGGATAGAGCTGGTGGTGGTAGTATGCTCTCGTGGGCCTGGTGCTGAGGGCTGGCCTCGCTAATCAGGTGATATCAGAGGGAAGTGAGGGGCTCGGCCACAGGGACACCTAGTGAAAGGGTGTGCCAAGCACAGGGGACCAGAACTTAAGATTGCCGGGTAAAATACAGTATGCCTGGTTCAAGTCAAATTTCATATAAAAACAAATTTTTAGTAGAAATATATCCTAATTATTATATATTTTAAAAACCATTGATTTATTTAAATTTTGACTTGAACCTGGGTATGTTGTATTTTCATTTGTGGAATCTGGCACAGGTAAGAGTGTGTTTAGGGTGTTTAAGGAACAATGGGGAAGGCCAGTGAGTGTGTAAGGGAAAGACTGATAGGAGATAAGGTCCTAAAGGTGTCAGGAGGCTGGGTCACAGAAGGCTTTGTGGTCCTCTGTGATGACCGGCATTTCCTTCGAGTGTGATGGGAAGCCAGCAAGAGGCTTTGAGCAGAGATGTGTCCAGATCCATTCATTCAACTCTCCAATGAATTTCATCCAATGCTCATTCAAACAAATCCTTATAAGCCTATTTGAACTAGGGCCATGTTAGGGTCCTGCGCCTGCTTTCCGGGTGCTCGCCCACGATCTGTGGGAGACAATGCTTAACCAAGTAGTAAGCAACAACATACACGTTTGGGTCAGTCCAGAGTACCATCGGCGGGTGGTTAACTTAGGCCAGAAAAGTCTCTAAGGCATTTTGGAGGAGGTTGGACAAACTGGAAGGACATCTTTTCTTTCTATTTTAAGAACCTGGATGTCATCCTTTAAAATGTGAATGAGGTTTGGGGGCACTGTCCCCTCTGCATCCAGTGTCCACCAGTGTGTTAGTCAGCTTTTCATCATTGAGACCGAAATACTTGACAATAACAACTTAAAGGAAGAAAGGTACATTTTGCTCAGGGTTTCAGAGATTGAGTCCATGGTTGGCGGGTTCAACGGCTTTGGGTCTGAGGTGAGGCAGAATAGCATGGTGGAAGGGCATGGAGGGGGAAAGCTGCTCAGCTCATAGCACCTGGGAAGAAGAAGAAGAAGAAGGAGGAGGAGGAGGAGGAGGAAGAGGAGGAGGAGGAGGAGGAGGAGAAGAAGAAGAAGAAGGAGGAGAGATAGAGAGAGAGAGAGATATAGAGAGAAATAGAGATAGATATAGAGAGAGAGAGAAAGAGAGAGAGATAAAGACTCCAGGGACAATATATCCTCCCAGGGCACACCTCCAGTGACCTAGGTCCTCCAACGAGGTCCCACCTCCGAGAGTTTCTAGCACCTCCCAATAGTCCATTTAAATTATTATTCCATCAAATGAATTACTCTTCCAGTGAGATTAGAGCCCTCATGATCCAATCATTTCCTGAAAGCCCCACCTCTGAGCATCGCTGCACAGGGGACCAAGTTTTCAACACACGAGTCCTTTGGGGGACATTCTACATCCAAACATAACACCCAGGGACAGTGCTTCCCCAGAACACCATCTAGAGAGCATTCAGGACCAAATGGATTCCATGATGAGCAGGAATGCCCCAAGCAAGGGCCAGAGGGCCCGAATTCTCCAGACAGAGTCCAAGTGGATCTTTTCTGCCCTAACATAACACATGCACAGTTTTTGCCTGGAGTAGGAATGTGGACCTCAGTAAGAATCCTTGGGGATTCTTGCCTCTGAGAAGTTACCACCCAGCAATATCTTGGCACACCATAGAAGCCAATAAATAAATTCTTGTCTCTGAGAAGTTATCAACCAGCAAAAAATTTCGGCACACCACAGACACCGATAAATATTTGTGGAATAAATACCTAACCTGTGCATCAATTTGAAGAAAGCATCGTGAAGTGTTCCAATTGAGTAATCAGTATCATCAATTACTTTTAAATTTAGCTCACTTTTTTCAAGATATCTGAGAAAGTACAGAAGAGATCTTATGTTCCCAGATCCTCTGAAGCAGCCAGAGAATGTAACACCATAAAAGGGCTGTTTTTATAACCTGGAGCCAGGGGGCCAGGGTCTCAGATCTCCTGGGTTTCAAGGCCAAGAACACATGTGGGAAATAGTTTGTACAGGTCCTCCAAACAAGCAAAAACCTGGCTGTGACTGGAGGACTGGTCTGTGTGTGAATTACTTCATGAAAGCCAAATTGCTATAAAGGCTTTTGGCATTCTCTGGAGAAGGGTCAGAGACAAATCTCCAGAACCTCCTTGTATTAATTTTCTAAGACTCTTGTAAAAATTAATGACCACAAACTGGGCAGCTCAAAACAACAGAAATCTATTCTCTTATAGTCCTGGAGGCCAGAAGTCCAAGATCCAGGTGTCATTGTCAGGGCCCCTTCTCTCCTAGGGCTTTAGAGGGGAACCCTTTCTTTCTGCTTCTAGTGGCTCAGGAGATCCCTGGTTTTGGGTTGCAGCACCTCAAACTTGTCCTCTGTGGTCACATTGTACCTCTTCTTCAGTCTCAAAACTCCCACTGCCTATTCCTTATAAAGACATTTGTCATTGGGTTTAGGGCCCACCTATACGATTCTATCAGTGTCCTTAACTAATGACATCTGCAAAGACCCTTTCTCCAAACAAGCTCACATTAACAGGTGTCAGGATTCAGGACATGGACCTATCTTTGCAACTCACTGTGCCTCTAAAACATAACGCAGTGAGGGAACCAAGAGAAGAGGAAAGTTATTGAAGACAGGGAAAGTGTTTGAGAAGACTGCTGGCGTCGTACATGTGCAAACACCACCACAGAAAATACAGTCCTGCCCCATACACTCTCCCAGCACTTACCATTCTCTTGTACACCCATGGCTTCTCTCTGCCGGCACCTCTCATTCTCTGCCTAAGGGTTTGCTCTGGATTGTATTTTCCCCAAGGGCAGGTGAGGCAGACTAAAAATACCAAGGAGTTAATGCCATGAAGAAAACATGTCAACTAATGATGGATAGGAGTTGGGGGTAAACACTCCAGCCTCTTCCTCTGGTGGTCCAATGGAGGAAAGCAAGCTCTATTGTCTTTCAGAGGTCCCTGGTGGAACTGAGCCCTAAGTGTCCACATCAGTAACTTTTTTTTATTAATGCACCTAGTATTGGATTCTTATCTTTCATCTCAATTCCCTTCTCCTGGGATCACCTCCCCAGTCAACTACTTGCACTCAAATCCTCGGTTCTGCATCCTCTTTAGAAGAACTCAACATAAGATGCATTGAAATATCTGCGCTTCCACTTACTGAGTATTTATTATGTCAAGCATTGTGCTAAGACCTTTATTGTATCTAATTTATTTCTTAATGATAGCCATCTGAGTTCCACAGACACAGAAATAGAAGCCCAGAGAGTATAAGCTTCTTGCTTAAGAATTCATAAGCTAGTAATATATGGGGATTTGAACTAGCTCTGTGGAACTCCAACATCCAAGCACTTAAACACTCTGTTATAGTATCTTTCTATTAAGGCTCTTCTGTTAGCTTCCTCAGAAAATGGGCTCTAAGAGAGATTGGTTTGTAGGGAGAGCACTGGGGAGTATTGCTAGTATCAATACTCTTGGGGGAGTGATAAAAGCAGGGTCGGTCAGAGGGAGAAGTTGGACTGGTATATCTATGTAGTCATACAAACCTCTTCATATTCCACGGGGAGCTTGGAAGCTAGAATGGCTTTCTAGAGTTGTTCTACATTGAGGCAAAGGGGCTGGTTCTTTATACTCTCCTGGTATTAAATGGTCATTGTAGGAGCCCGCCAGGGAGAAGAAAGCATGACCTTGTGTGTGGTGGCTCTGCTTAACATGGGGCAACCTCTGGAGGGCAGCTCAGCTGAAAGTCTTCAGCTATCCACATGCCCAGCAATTGAGACTTAATCTTAGACATTAAGATTAATCTCATTATCTTAAAGGATCTGGGTGACTCACTAAACCACACACCACAAGCACCACAGTCCACCCCTTACATCATTTGAAGCTAATTTTTTTTTCCTTTAAACAACCATGGAAATCACTTCCAGAGACTTCTGGTACACCTCTCTCCATGAGAAAACTTACAAGAAAGAAGTTAGTGTGGTGAATTACAAGGCTCATCACCATAGCTACTCTCAAAGCTGCAGCTTATCTCCCCATTCTAGATTTGGCTCACCCTCAACTATCACTTCTACAGGTTTAAGTGATTTACTTTGTTGTATAATAACTCATACACTTGAAATTACAAGATCTGAACACTGGTCAATATTCCCTTCTCAAGCCATGGCGGCCACATTTTCCCATTCACTGTCAGTATCGGGCAGAGGAGTACCGAGAGATGAATGCTCAAGTGGGCCACGTGAGTGCCAGGCATATTCTTCCCTCTCCCCAGTGTGTGACAGTAGCCTTCCTTCTTCCTGATGATCAGAGTTAATCACTCCTGCCGGGGTGGAGACAACTTGCTTTGCTTCTTGTCTCTTGGCAAAAGAAGACTGATGTGACTGGGTACAGCCCAGTAGCTTAAAGTTTAATGGGATTCCTGCTCTGCTCCTTGGTGCAAGTATTTTCATTCTGGGAACTACAATCATTAAATCCACAGAAACTACAGCTATGGGGACTGAAAGTACATCCCTGAGCATGCTGACGGGGAGACACTCCTACCTCCACCCCTTGGTTCTGGGTATGTGAGTTCATCATGCTGGACACCCAACAACTTATAATAGTAGTTGATTTGGAATGGATATTAAATATTGGAGGGAAGGGTATCCTTGAAGGTTATCGCCTCTAAGTTGGCACATTAATTGCACCTTCAATTAATGTGCGCCTTCATCTGGCCAGCAGCTTTTGGATGGTGCAGTAAATAATGTGTCCAGCCCCCCTCCCCCCTGGTTGTGTGGCCACCGCCACACCTGCTTGCTGTGAAGTGGGTTCTTTGGTCCACTGTGATGTTATGCAGGACTCGTATCAGTGTATCGGATGCTCTGTAAGTCCTCAGACTTATTGCTGAGACCCCATGGAAAGGAAAGCAAAACCATTTTACTCAAAAATGTGTCCATATGCCTGTATGCCTGTCAGAATCAACAACTGCCCTTTTCACGGCGGAAGGAGTCCAATGTAGTCACTTTGCCACAATGTGGCCCGTCTCCTCAAGGGATGATGTCATATAAGGGCAATTAAAATGAAGGCTTCGGTTGATCCTACAGGGAGCTTGAGAACAAGAATGGTCCTTCGGGGTTCTCTGCTGACTTAAGGCAGGAGGGCTGGACCCCCTCCCCACAATCAGTCATTGGATGCTAAATGTCACCTGTAAGGCACAAAACTCTGACAGAGAGACCGATGGCTGACAGATTCCCAAAGAGTGTCTCACTGAGCAGCTGGGGAAGGCTCTGGCAGCACAGTATCCACATGGGCTCATTTATCTTCCATGAGTGGAACTGTGTTTGCTGCCCTTTCCCTCCCTGGAGAAATGGGTTGGCTCTGAATAGTCCTCACTAAGGGCACTTAGCAGGTTGCTGGTGGTTTCAGCAGGAGCTATTTCAGTGGTGCATGGGAGAGGGAAGAATTCAGGCCATTAAGAAGCAACTCTGAAATAAGGAAGCTGAGCTGGAAAATCTAAACTTCTCTTGCAAGAAAAGTTGGGAAGAAGAGGGATTATGTAGAATTTAGAGGGAGGATGATGTAGGGCGCCCTTCTTTCCCCAGTGAGTGCACTTCCAAAATAGGTGGCTGGGGTTCTGAGGGAAATTTGGAAGAATTTTTCTCTGTGTGAAGCTAATTAGTCCCCAGGGTAACTGAATCCATAGCTCTGGCTTCATTAGTACCATCCCAGCTGAACAACTGGCTGGAGAGCAACCAAGCTTCGGGCAAGCATTAGCTGTCAAATCCTAGATTATTGGAGGGTCAAGTTGTTTACTAAGTCAGACAGAGAGGATAGCTTTATGTGCATGTGGGCTACACAATGTTATTTCATAGTATGTGAGGTCTGACACCAGGGAGTCTATGTGGGCCTTGGCTGAACTATAAGAAGGCCTTCCTATTTATGCTCAGAAGATACTACAAAAATTTTAAATAAGCCAGGAGCGGTGGCGCACACCTGTAGTACCAGTACTTGGGAGGCAGAGACAGGAGGATCACAGGTTCAAAGCCAGTCTCAGCAATTTAGTGAGGCTGTCAGCAACTTAGAGAGACCCTGTTTTCAAATAAAAAACAAGTCTTGGGGTGTAGCTTGGAGGTATATTTTCCCCTGGGTTCAGTTCAATTCCCAGTAAAACGCACACACACACACACACACACACATACACACACACACACACACACACGAGCATTAAGGGTTCTGGGAGATTTTAAGGGGACAAGTTTGAAGAAGACCAATGGATATAGCTGTGGTGAGGATCTTCCATATCATCAAATCAGCAGGCTCAGTGCAACTGTACTTTCTGCGCATCATTTTCAGTTATATACCTATTTAGTACGTACGCTATGGAGAACGGAGCCAGTCTCAGTTCACGGTGGAAAGAGCCCAACGTAGTCACCTTGCTGCTATGTGGCCAAATGTAATGTCATAATGTTATAAATGTAATGGATGAGGGAAGGTGGAATTCTCATCAACTCATGAACTATTTGAATAATTTCCAAAGTACTATGTTTCTTAATAATTATTATTTGTCTACTAGAAACATATGGTCTCAGTTCAAACAGGAAGGAGTCAAGGTTCCTTGAGCCGGACCAATGGTGGAACCCAGACTCCCACAGCCTTTTTCTTTAGGCTTTGGGTGGAAGACGGAGGGGGTGGAGGAGGCGATGGGTGAGAGCGTGGGTCTCATTCTAAATACGAGGAAGGGCTGCCTTTCTATGGATGCAAGGGGCATCACGTGAGCTGAATGAGGAGTTTATGAAGGTCAGGCATACGGTTCATCCTTGGACTCCATGAGCACGGCATGGAGGCCCCTCTGGATGCCTGGAAGCTGCTTCCAAGGGCTCTCCAAACTCTTTTTCTATCTCTTTTTCTTCTTTCAGATCTCCGAGCCTAAATGTCCCCTGTCCTGAAAAGTGGGAGCTACTGGCAGGTAGGTAACTGCTGTATCTAAGGTGGATATTTCCTGTTGTTGTCCCCCAGCCCACCCTTTGGTTGTTTCCTACATAGCACAGATTCTAATTTGTAATTATTTATTTGTTCATCTGTCTCACCCCCTTGAACGCAAGCTCCATGAGGGAAGGCATGAAGTTGCCATTATTTCATAGTCAAATCCCACTGCCCGGCTCCTGGCAATCATTCATTAAATTTGTGTGGATTGAATAAATAAACATATTCGACTTTAAAAGGATCATAAAGCAGCCAGATGTAGTGGCACGCGCCTACAATCTCAGTATTTGGGAGGCCAAGACAGGAAGATTGCAAGTTCAAAGCCAGCTCCAGCAACTTAGCCAGACCCTGTTTCAAAATAAAAAATAAATAAATAAAATAGGGCTGGGGGTGTAGCTCAGAGGTAGAATGGCCCTGGGTTCAATCCTCAGCAACACACACACACACACACACACACACACACACATACACTCACACTCACACATACAAAGGATCATAAAGCAAAGACAATGCTTTTTTTCTCCTTCCTTCCTTCCTTCCTTCCTCCCTCTCTCCCTCCCTCCCTCCCTCCCTTCCTCCTTCCTTCCTTCGTTCCTTCCTTCGTTCCTTCCTTCCTTTCTTCCTTCCTTCCTTTCTTTCTTCTTCTTTGTGGTACTGGAGCTGGAACCCAGGACCATTCTACCTCTGAGCTACACCCCCAGACTGATTTTTTTAAATTTTGAAACCAGGTCTCGTTAAATTGCTGAGACTGGCCTCGAACCCACAGTTCTCCTGTCTCAGCCTCCCAAGTACTGGGATGACAGATGTGTGCCACCACGCCCAGCTGCAATACTTCATTGCAAAATCACAGTATAGCGCTTGTCCTCCCTCTGCCATGACCCACCTTTGTAACTGGGCAGGACTTGCAATCTCTCTGGGTCTCATCTGTAAAATGGGAAGTTAGAGGTTCACTCTAACTCCAAAATTATGTGACGAGAACTGATTGTGTAGATGCTGGAGTTGTGTGAGTGTGTTAATCCATACTGTAGCCTCACACTGAGCATTTCTGTTTATATGCCTGATTTTTCAGAGAGCATTTTGTTTTGACTCAAGACATACACATATCTATGGCCCAAGCTGAACAAGCTGTTATTGGAAAAATAAGCCCATGTAATTAAATCCCAGTATTCACAATTTCCAAAGCCACTTTACAGAAAAAAAAAATATGGTCAGTCAGTGTAGAAATCCCCAATACAAATGAAATTAAGCCTCAGGGTTCATTCAAAACAGTTACAAATGATACAGGAAATTCAAAGCTTTTGTGGTCTCTTAAAAATATTTCAGATGTTTGAAGAAATGACAGTGTTAACCAAGATATCAACTTGTTCTTTCATGCTAACAATAGAGGTATTGAAAAGTTGAGAAATTTCCTTGACAGGCTTACTGGTGGGGATAAAAAACAATTACCATTATATTTGTTCTTTAAGCCAAGGTCCAGCAGAAGACCAAAGACGAATGGTCATCAGGGCTCATGGAAATGCATGGCCAAGACATGAGCTGCCCACTGAGCATCAGGGTCAGGTCCCTTTGGGCAGGTCAATGCCATTTCAAAAGCACCACAAGTCGAAGGAAGTCATGTCTGACTCACTGGGCGCCTGTGGTATCAGCAAGTCTTTTCTGGCATTAAGAAGCTTGCTGGTACACAGCTATTCATTTCATCACCCTTCAATCTCTAGAGGCATCTTCCAGAAGGAAAAAATAAATCAGAAGCAAGCCAGTTTATTTAAATCCCAGAACCTATGTTTGTTAGCAGCATTACTTACTAAGTTGAAATAAGCATTTAGTTGACAAAAATGCATAAATGCTATTCACAGTAAGGTGAATAGCCGAGGTGGAGAGGTAGTGATAGGTTGGAAACAACCTTATGTGCAAGGACTTAAAAGACCTGGTTACCTGAGAATGGTGGGTTTAGTTAAGCTAATCCTACACAGAGTAGCCCATTTACTGTGTAAAAACACCACCCACATGACCATGGATAACTTAGAGTCTTTATTCATACATACCACACTATGACAGGGTCTTTGCCCCCAGTTTGAACCCACATCCAAAGAGAGAGATTAGATGCATTTCTGTGTTTTAGAAACCTGTAAACACTAGGATGTGCCCCCAAAGAAGCATATTTCTTTAGAAATCTGAATTCCCTTGAAATTGGTTAGACAACTCCTTCAGCCAAGATACAGTGGTTAAGGATGGATTTGTTGAGATCTCATAAAACCCCAGTAAGAACAAAGAAAAAATGTTCTTGTGAACAAACACACCTTAAGTCCTGGTTCATCCACCCTAGGAAAAAAATGTTCACTTCCAACATCACTCTAAGAACTCACCAGAATGAAGAGGTCATCTGTTCTTCTCCTCCTTATGTGTCCAACCCCATAGCCTTTTAAGAGAGTTTCTCCAGGGCACCAGGGTACTTACCTGGCCCTTTTTAACTTCTAGCCAGGAAGGATCAATGTTCTTTTGGCCAAGAACCTTCTAAAGGTGTAAGCCTTAAATATTCATTTCTCTCATATACATTACATATTACATATATAATAGAAAAATTTGCCTATAATAAGTAATACAGGATTCTGATAAGTATAGAAACATAGATAATCTGCTATTTGTTTACAAATTGAGGGCATTACAGACAGCACTATTTGTCTCCCCCCACCCACTATAAGGACATTCATTTATCTTTTATCTTCCTCAATCCCATGGATGAAATCAATGGATAAAAATTTGAGGCTCTGGTATGTATTAAAATTTAGAAAGTCCCAGGGAAAGCTGTTCTTAGTCACATATAACACAGCAAAGGAGTTTATCTGTTCTTCCCTGAGAGCGAGTTTAGCCAGAACAGAGTGGAGAACATGTACTAAAGTGAGTCCTGGAGGCTGGGAGAAGCACAGACGCGGCCTGAGGCAGAGGCTCTGGCCTCTGTCCCCAACTCTGGCTCAGCATATTCCCAATTTCCGCCGAAAGAAACTGCCTTGTGCCGGATAGGTTCTATCTCCCCCTGCTTTTCTCAGCCTGGTCAAGGACCAAGTTGTCCCTAGGTTACCTCTTTCTTTGGTATATTTTATTCATTCATTTTTTTCTCTTTACAATGTGCCAGGTTGGGCATTGGAAAGCAAAGCAGACGCCTGCTTCCAAGGGGATTATAATCTAGGACGGAAATAAGCAAGCAAACGTGATCCACTGCGATGGGCTTCACCAAAAGCTCATGGGGTTCTGTGATAGAGGACAAGGGAGGGGTGATCTCTTATTATAGGCAGGAGACGAGAGCTTCTGTATGGAGTGGAGAGTGAAGAGGAGAGGGGCCAACCACATGTGGACAGGCAGAGACACCAGCAAGTTGAAAACTAAGATGCAGAGGGCAAGTGAGAATTCAAAGAAAAATGCTAACTAGGGATCATTGATTTCACCATCTTCAGCAAATGTCTCCAGGCACTGGGCGCTCAGTGCTCAGGTGAGTCACAGGCTAATCAGTTGATACAGCAGGGTAGTATGTTGAAAAGTCATTCTTAACCTTATCTTATTCTATTGCTATCTGGATGAGGAAGAAAGAAAGAAGGGAAGAAAGATGAAAGAAAGGAAGAAAGATGGAAGGAAGGAAGGAAGGAAGGAAAGAAGGAAGGAAGGAAGGAAGGAAGGAAGGAAGGAAGGAAGGAAGGAAGGAAGGAAAGAAGGCAAGAAGGAAAGAAGGAAGGAAGAGAATACTTGAGGTCTAGGTGAAACACGATTTCCCTATTAAATAAATAAATAAATAAATAAATAAATAAATGTTTTCCTGTCACTAATCTTTTCATTTCTATTAAATTTTTGAGCGTCTGTGTCAAACTTTTATCAGAAGGCACCTCAGAGAATGTCACAGTTGGGAGGAGGTTTAAAAACGTATCGTGTGTCTCTGTACGGTGGGATTCCTGCGCAGAACACTGTGTGGAAAAACAAAGCCTGACTGAGCTAAGATGTCACCTTCAGCTCTCCAGTGTCATGGTTGTCAGGAAGTTCACGCCTTGGACTGCCACCTCTTGGATGTGCCTGACAACCTCTCTTCCTTCAGAAAACTGTCCCTCGCCAGGCGTGGTGGAATATGCCTGTTATCCCAGTACTTGGGAAGCAGAGACAGGAGGATTGCAGGTTCCAGGCCAACCTCAGCAACTTAGAAAGGCCCTCAGCAACTGAGCAAGACCCTGTTTCAAAATTAAAAGGGCTGGGAGTATAGCTCAGCGTTAGAATGCCTCCTGTTCAATCCCCTGTACCAAAAAAAAAAAAAAAAAAGTGAAACCTATTCCTCCCCCATGTTGTTAGGACAAGGGCCCCATTTGCTCTGACCCTGTGTTGGGCTCAGGACCCAAGACTGGCCAATCATAACATCCCATTACTCTGACCATGGTGACTGGTTCAGCCATGAGCACATGACTCAAACAAGGCCCAGCAAAACCCTTCCATGAGATTTGATATGTAGAAGCTGGAGGGAGTCTCTTTATCTAGGACTTCATGTTATAAAGTGGGCTTGGCGTTCTGAGCAGATATTTTGTTGTCTGATGGAGAGAAAGCCTGAGATTAAAACCCAGGGCAAGTAAGTGGAGAGATAGAGAGATAGAGACAGAAAAAGAGACACCAGTAATTACAAACTGGGCCCCAGATCTCACCATACTGGGACAAGATGCACCTCTCAGACTTCCCAGCCAGCACATCATGCTATATGCTAGTGCTACTTTGAGTTGGGTTTTCATTTTTTTCTTTTTGTAATTAATATATCTAGATTAATACAGCATATGATTTTTTTTCATTTTTATGCAAACTTGCTAGAAAATTAGACATAAATTCTTAGGTGATGGTCTTTTCATTCACCACCACACACTGACTAGGTCTCATGAAGGACAGGCAGGTAGTTTTTCTGGAGTCACTCAAATATATAGCAGAAGACTTTCCATTCTCAAGTGCAGATTATCGCTCAGAAGGAAAGCCAAAGGACATGTTTGCTTCAGTGATATGAACAAACAGTGCTAAGAACAAGTTGCTTACTGGGAATTAATGTTCATTTTCAGTGTACTTTATTACAACTTCATTACCTAATTGGGGATATTATTTTCAGACAACTCTCTGTTCTCATTCATAACAAAAAAACCAACCAAACAAAAAGCCCACAAAACCATTTGTCTTAGGTTGAGAAACAAGCAAAAAAATTATATATTTTTTTTTTCTATGTCTTGGGTTTCAATAGAAGAGCCCAACATTAGGGAGGTCGGTGGCCTGTATTTGTGACTTGTACAAACTGCTCCCACTTCTTCCTGTACCATCAAAAGACAAACCACCGTCGAAAATAGTGGAGTTGTTGCCAGGCCACTTAAGCTAATCCTGAAGATGAGTCACTAGAATTGAACTGTAGGAAGTGAAGCTGCAGAAGGAGAGGAGATGGGCCTGTGACCTCCTTTTCTATCCTCATTCAGTGCAACAACAATAATAATAAAAAATACCACATGGATGAATTGGAAATCCTGGGGATCCTAACTTCGGATCTACTTCTGTTAGGGTTAAGGAGCTGAGTAGTAAAGTCCTTTAGTGACTCCTGATTTCCTTACTCAGGTGAGGCT
Source organism: Glis glis (assembly GCA_004027185.1). Taxonomy (NCBI): domain Eukaryota; kingdom Metazoa; phylum Chordata; class Mammalia; order Rodentia; family Gliridae; genus Glis; species Glis glis. The sequence goes on from PVJS01000288.1 coordinate 24,332, forward strand.
CTCCAGGGACTCTGCTGATAATCCCATTAAAAAATCTTAGATTGAGCCAGGCGTGGTGTTGCACGCTTGTAATCCTAGTACTTTGGGAGGCGGACAGTGGAGGATCCGGGTTCGCGGCCAACCTCAGCTCTCTCTCTCTCTCTCTCTCTCTCCCTGTCTCTCTCTCTCTTTCTCTCTCTCTCTACTTAGTGAGGCCCTCCGCAACTTCGTGAGACCCGATTTCAAAATAAAGTATAAAAAACTAGGGTTGGGGGTGTAGCGCGGAGGTAGAACACCCCTGGGTTCAATCCCTGGTACCACAAAAAAAAAAAAATCTTAGATTGATGAGGCACCTAACAGCAGATCTTAACATTTGAAGACTTGAAATGCCACTTAAGGGGAATGCAATGGGTTTCTGGGAAAATCATAATGGTTTTTGCCTTGGAATTCTAACTATTTATTGCAAAGTCAGGTTGCCTGGGAAGTCCTGGAATTGTGTTTTATAGAGTAGTACTCTGTTTTTTTTAAATTATTATTATTCCCCTTTAGTCATTTAGTGAAAAGAACCAAACATAATATTATAAAGCTCTGGGACAAGTCAGAAACTATTTGAGCTGGAAGAAAACTTGACCTATTCACTTGATGGATGAAGAAAGAGTGACTCACAGCAGTTCTGAGACATGCTCAAGGCCTCATGGAGGTCTGATAATTGTTTGGGGTGGCTCAGTCGCCAGCATGATGCTGAACGGTATTCAGTATTTGTCGCAAATGCTGCCCACCAGCCTGCATCCGCCTTTCTTCAAGTATGTGCTTTGGAATGTTAGTAAGCAGATGTTTTATACAAAAAGAGTTTGTCGTAGACAAATAAATTTGGGAAATGGTACATGCTCTATTGCTCCTCTGGGAGCGTACTAAAGACCCACATATACTACAGTTAAAAAAATACATTTCACCTATATTTATCAGAGTTTGCCCAAAATATTTGACCAAGGAAACCTTATTCTGTGAAATAGTCGCATGCATGAGTAGGCTCAGAAAACTCTGCAGGAACCCTGCAATCCTTCTGGGGTATCATTTTGACCAATGGTCCAAATGGACCGAAGAAACTCAAAGAGGACCATTTATTTATTTTTTAATTTGACAGTACAAGTACTAATAGGGAATTTACTGTGGTTAGGTTAGACCTGTAGAATTTATTGGGTAAATCTAAGTGGAGAAGTCGTAGATGTCTGTTTAGTGTCTGCTTTGCTGTATAAACAGGCTGCTGAGTATATTTTTTAGCTTTGTTCTGGGATTTGTTGGGCCAGATTAGTTTTTATTTAAAATGCCAAGTTAAAAAATTAAATATTTTACTGAGGGAAAATTTCAGGCAAATTGCTTTTGGTATTTTCACAGCACAATACCAAAATGCCATCACTTAGGAAATACCAAAGTACCATAACTCAATGAAATGTAGCCTGTGGTTCTTGGAATCAAACAATCTGCCAATGAACTTCTGAGTAAGCTTGACATATGAGCCCATGAGTCAGGATGACAAAACTAGCTCTGCATGGGTGTGCCCAGCACACAAAGACCTATTAGCCAAGACTATTGAACATTCTTCAGTGAAATTGCTAAATTTCCCGAGGGATAACCAATTCAAATGACTCCAGGGACTGAGCAATAGTATCCGTGGGTAAAAATACAATAGAGAGTGATAGGGACCCTTTAGGTTCAGAGAGCACCTTCTTCTAAAAACAACAGAAACTATTTATACTATATGACTCAAACAAAATTTATTTGTGGACTGAATTAGTTACATGGGCTAACAATGTTCAATTCCATCTTGGCTTTGGATGTGGAAGCTGGAGTTAATAATGCCAGGTAGAATGGTCTTAGAAAATAGTGGCATTCTGCTATCTAATAGGATCAGAGAACAGGAAAATAAGCTTATCAATGTGATTTATGACTCAGGGTGACAACCCATGAGCTTTCTCTTACAAACAATATGCAGATTTGTCATTCCCATGAAATTAGCAGAAAAGGAAATATATTTATCATCCAAACAAGACTGGTCATTAATAATTCTTTTGATGGATCAGAAGACTCTAGAGGAGTCCTGTGCTGTTTCTGGAGCATCATTTTGACCAACAGCCAAAATGGTGCCAAATAAACTCAAAGAGGATCACTTTTTATTTGACAATATGAGTACTAATAGGGAATTTTCTACGTCTAGGCTAGATCTGTAGAATTTGTTGGCCAAATCAAAACATTGCAACTTAAAACAACAGAAGATTGCTAAAAAAGTGACTGGATGGTTGAAATTCAATAATCACAAGGAAAATTAGAAGGACATGGACTTACTTAGTTTGTAAGAACAGCTAGAAAGCTGCTACAAAAAAAAAAGATCATAGGAAAAGAAAAGGTTGTTATTGAAAGGTATTTTTTTTCAGAGGTATTAAATTGATGGATAAATTCCCATCATCAGTAATGGTGGGCATGCATGCCTTTCTAGACACAGAGACATGATCCATGTATTCTGACTCAAGGACATTCCTCAGTTTTGTTCCTGTAAGAATTTCAGGGCACAGAAAAAATCTATTTGTTGATTCTTTAAGGGCAGTGAAGTCTCTGCTCTCAGGACACCTCCTACAGTGCCTGGCTGGGCCATAAGTAGACACTCAGGAGTACAGAGACAAATGTATTTCCTAGAAGAACAATAATCCTGGCTAGTATTGACAGAGCCCCTGTTATGTATGGGCAAGGCACGGAGCTGGGTGCTTTAGATACAATGGTATTAATTCATATAGCACCTCTTATTTACAGGTAAGGAGACCGAAACTCAGAGGGAGTGGGTATCTTGTCCAAGGTAACATGAAAGTGAGCTATCAGTGAAAAGTCCATATTCTTTTCAACATACTCTGTAAGTAGATATGAATTTGTGAAAATGAATGTGTCTGAGGAACAAGTAAGTTTGGGTAGGGAATGGCTGGAATTTATAGGACCTACTGGATTACAGATGTAAGTTCAAAAGAGGCTGGGCATGGTGGCGCACGCTTATAATCCCAGTACTTGGGAGGCTGAGACCGGAGGATCTGGGTTCGCGGCCAGCCTCAGCTACTTCGTGAGGCTCTCTGCAACTTAGTGGGACCCAGTTTCAAAATAAAGTATTAAAAAATAGGGCCAGGGGTGTAGCTCGGAGGTAGAATGCCCCTGAGTTCAATCCCCAGTACCACAAAAAAAAAAGTAAGTTCAGAAGAACTTAAAAAAAAAAAGAACAAAATAGGGCTTTTGAGAGAAGAGGGCATACCACAGATTAGAAGGGCGTCAACACCATCCATCTCCTCTGTGATTTAAAACCAAATGATGACCAATATTTGTGTTTTCGAGACTGAAGTCTGCTGAGAGCTTGGGGTAAGAGTGTGTAGTGAGTGAATAGTATCCTCCAAAAATATGTCTAAGTCCTGATCCTGGAGCCTCAGAATATGATCTTGTTTGGAATAAGGACTTTTGCAGATGTAATGAAGGTAAGGGTCTCCAGAGGAGATCACCCTGGATCTGAGTGGGCCCTTAAACCCAATGATGGTGTCATTATAAGGGATAGAAAAGAAGACACAGAGAAACAAGAGGAGGAAAGCCATGTGAAGACTGAGGCAGAGATTGGAGTGATCCGTCTGTGCATCAAGCAACACCAAGTCTTGCTACCAGATTGATTCTCCCATAGAGCCTGCAGAAGGAGTTAGCCTTGCTGACACCTTGATTTCAGACTTCGGGCCTCCAGAACTCTGATAACAGATTTCTGTTGTTTTAAGCCACCAAGTTCATGGTAGTTTTCTACAGCAACCCTAGGCAACCTGCACCAAATGACTGTCAAATTTGTTTTGATGGATCTGCTTCCTAGAGTTCTCAGGTTTCTGCCAGGGGTCCATGATGCATCTGGAGAGAAATAGTTTGAGAAGGAGGAATAGAGCTGGACTTTCTGGTTTGGAGGCTAGAAATATGCCCCTTCATGTAGCCCTTCCAGGTGGTAGTTTTTATGTTCTTGCTGTGAAATTGTTGAAACTGGCACTAAAAAGCCGACTATTCTTTTCAATTCCTTATTTCCTCATCTTGATTTTCTTTTAACTCACTCTGTGACCTGATGTTAAACACTTTATTCAATGTCAGTTTTCTGGCCAATGAGCCAGGATGGTGACATCAGCCACTGGCCAGAGAAACTGAGTAGCTTGCATTTCAATACATATGAGATGTCCTCAGCCTAAGGAACAGGTGTCACAGCTACTCTGCCAGAGTCATCCTTGTAGCCTTATCTTTTGGTGTTAAGGAGTTTGTGATGATTAACCCTTTGTAAAGGGTTAATGATCTGGCATCAAGGTATTCTGACATGGACTTATGATGCAATGTCTCCATGGGCACTATCGGCAAGCCAGCTATAGAAACAAATCCCCAGAGTTCTTGAAAGATGCTCTGAGATACACCGTTAGTGCTGCAGATTCAAAACACACATCATGGGTCTGTAATGAGAACTGAACTGGCTTTTTTCCCCAGAGGATGGGACTACCTAGCCTATGTTGCATTAAGAGGTTCCTGAGAGCCAGAGGTACCTGAATGCAAGGCAACAAGATGAACAGGTATTAGAAGGAAACATGTCCACCATATTAGAGACTCTGGTCTGTGTGCTGTTTAAAATCATCTACCACCACTGCACTATTTTACTTCCTGTTCTAATTCATTCTCACAGGGTTTAAATAAGGCAGTATCCCTGCAGCATTTCATCTGCTCCACCTTTTGGAAATATCTGTTGTTTTTGCTAGGAAAGGGGAGAAATGTTCTGCTATCAGCTGGTGAGGGAATAACACTGTTCCCCCTTTATTAATGAATGCTCAAAAAAATCCCCATTTTCTCTTTGATTTATGTCTTTTGGCAAGTATTTATGGATAGCTGCTTTTAGGCAATAGAGAGACAGCAGTGATTAAAACAGACAAAGCTTCTGCACATGGAGTGTGTAGTCTGATGGGTAGAGACTAACAAAACACAAATTAACAAGTAAATGTATAATCATCCGGATGGTGATAGGGATATGAAGAAAAACAATCAGGGTAGGTGGGCAGAGGATATTGGTGACAGTATAAGTCAGCTCAGGCTGCTGTAACAAATACCACAGACTGGGTGGCTTAAACAATGGAAACTTGTTTTCTTACAGTTCTGAAGGCTAGAAAGTCCAAGATCAGGGTGCTGACCCATTTGGTTCCTAGTGAGGCCCTCTTTCTGGTTTAAAGAGAGAGAGAGACAGAGAGAGCTCTGGTGTCTCTTTTGAAGATTAGGGCCTTACCCTCAGGACTTCATTTAATCTCAATTATTTCCTTACTCCAAATATACTCACACTGGGAGTTTGGACTTCAACATATGAACTTTTGAGGAACACAGTTATTCCACAGCAGTGGGATGATGGGGGTTGCTATTTTGTGTAGGATGGTCAGGACAGCTTCCCTGGCATTGGATCTTAGAGATGCAAGAGATGAGGGAAGGAACTTTGCGCATAACTGGAGGACACTTTCCAGACAAACAAACAAAAAAAGCAATGGCCAAGTCTCTGAGATAAGAATGTGCTTGGGGAGTCTGAGAAGCAGCTAGGAGACCGGTGGGTCTGGAACACAGTGAACTGGGGAGAGAGGGCAAGAGGTTGGCTATAGAAGAGGCTCCAGGGTTGGGCAGGATGTACGCCCTTTTGTAGGTCATTGTAAGGTCCTGAGTGGGGGGTTGACATGATCTGGTCTAAATTTTAGGAGGATCCCATGACTTCTACGTGAGGGAACAAGAGCAGAATGGGTGTGGTGGTGGTGATGTGTACATCTCCCTTCCTGTGGTAGTGAGTCTCCAGATGGCTCACAATAGTTCTTCCCCAATCTCTGCATGTACAACTCTTCTCACATCAAGAGATAGTACGTATTTCCTCTCCTCTTAGTCTGGGCTGTTGTTAGGATGGTCTCCAGCCACTGGAATGCAGGGAAGTAACATTCTTGGACTTTCAGGCCCAGACCTAAAGAAGATGGGCCACTTCCGCTTCTTTCTTCTTGAAATCCAGTAACCATGCTGGAAGGATCCGCACCTGGTGCACGGAGACCACACCTGGAGGAACCTGAGGACTGTGCTCCACCTCCCAGCCAAGTCCAGGTGGCAGCTGGCAATCTCTCCCTTCTTTTATCTTTTTCCTTTTCTCTTTCTTTCCTCTTCTCTCTCATGTATCATTATCTGTTAATTCCATCTCCCCATATTAGGCCCACACAGAAGGAACACAGACTACATTCTTATATCTGAGAAAATATTTTTTAAAAAGAAGAGAAAATATTTAGGAAATGAAAGAATAGCTGGTTGTGGTGGTGCACGCTTGTAATCCCAGTACTTGGGAGGCTGAGACAGGAAGATCACAAATTCATGGCCAGCCTCAGCCACTTAGTGAGACTCTGTTTCCAAATAAAGAATAAAAAATAAATAAATAAAAAAACAAAATAGGGCTGGGGGTGTAGTGCAGAGGTAGAATGCCTGTGGGTTCAATCCCCAGTACCACTATATAAATAAATAGATAGATAAATAAATAAATAAAATATCTAATAGGTTACACACACAGAGAGAGGAGAGGAGAGAGAAAGAGAGAGAGATAGACTTAACAATGTATTAGAGAATGGGAAGAGAAAGATTTGGGGGAAATATACACTTTTACGTATTGTATTTCTAAGAATTCTTGGTCTGAATCCAAACTGGCTATCCCAGAACCCATCCTGGGATCACACACTGTATGACTCTCCTGAGGTCCCAGGAGAGCACTGGAGTGGCCTGTCCTTCCCTGGAGCAGAGCATTGGATTCTGAAACTGAGGACATCCATTGCTATTTTAAAATCTTGACTTCATTTTACTAAAGAACTGTTACCTATGCTTTCTTCTCCTGTTGATGTGAAATAAATGGCCACAAACTTTGTGGCTTAAAATAGCACACCTTTATTACCTCGCAGTTCTATAGGTCAAAGTCTAGGCTGCTGTTGCTAGGTTTCTGCTCTGTGCCTCAAAGGCTAGATGATATTAAATCAGGCACATCTGGATAGTCTCCCTGTCTTGAGGTCACTTGCGGCATATAACAGGATCTTTGGCCCTCCTGTGACCATGCAGCTGAGCCCAAAGTCTATGACTTTGACCTTGCCTTCCTGGTCCAGCAGGATGTTCTCTGGCTTCAGGTCCCTGTGCGCGATGCCCTCCTCGTGGAAGTAGCGCACCGCACACAGGATCTGCTTACACATCCGCCGAGCCTCCTTCTCCCACACGTCAGTGAGCCAGCGCCCTCTGCACACATGCTCCATCACCAGATAGATGTTGTCGATAGTATCTACACTCTGAAGCAGCTGGATGACATTTGGACCATGCACAGGATCTGCTTGAACAGCCGCCCAGGCCTCCTCCTCCTGCAGGCCCGTGAGCCAGTGACATCCACACAAGTGCTCCATCACCAGATGGACGGAGTTGGCTGTGTCTACAATCTGAAACAGCTGGATGACATTCGGACCATGCACAGGATCTGCTTGAACAGCCGCTAGGCCTCCTCCTCCTGTATGTCAGAGAGCCAGTACCCTGTGCACACGTGCGCCATCACCAGATAGACATAGTCGGCGGTGTCTACAATAGAACATCTGGACTACATTTGGGTGCCCCACTGTCCTCCATATATCACTTTCAGATAGAATGAGGGGGAGCGCATACTTGTCCTTAGACACTGCCTTCACAGCCTCCTCAGTCCCAGTGAGGATATGACAGGCCAGTTTGACCTGGGCAAAGGTGCCCTGCTGACTATCCCACAGGATCTTATAATGGCCCTTGAGGGGTATCCTCACAGGGAGAGCTGGCTGAGAGGCCTGGTCTAGTCCTGCTACTCAATCTTTTACCACCGTCCATTGAAAGCCACAACTAACAATGCTAGCTATAGAAACAAAACAACAACAGACCAACAAATAAACATAACAAAATAACAGACCCAAACATGCCCAGTTCGACTTCCTTTTTCTTTCAGCTTGGAATGACCGGTGTCAAAAGGATGGTAGCACTTCACTCACATCGTGCTACTATAACAAATGCTCTGCTCCCTAAGGCACCATAGAGCACACTGCTAACATATATGGGGCCTAGATGAAGGCAGCCTTCATCTTAATTTCCCCATGAGGTCTGTCTTAGCATTCTCACTGCTGTAATCCAAAGACCTGACCACATAACCTAGAGGAAGGAAGATTTATTTGCTCACAGTTTCCTTGGGATTTTGGAGTTCAGTTCGTGTGAGGTCAGATGCCATGGGTCTCAGGGCATGGTGGTGGGAAGTAGAGAGAGAGAAAGCACAAGGCTTAGTTCCCACATCATAGAGTCTGGAAGCAAGAGCTGTGGCTACACTTTATAAGTCTTTTATTTATTTATTTATTTATTGGTTCCTATGTTGACCAGGCTGACCTTTAACGGCTGGACTCAAGTAATCCTCCTGCCTCAGCCTCCCAAATAGCTGGAGTTATAGGTGCACACCATCATGCTAACTTATACTTTCTAAGTGAATAACATAACTTTTATAAAAGGTTGAGCTGACATCTTTATCATATAATTCTGAGTCAGGGTCTTTTTTTGGGGTGGGGGACTGAGGATTAAACCCAAGGGCATTCTGCCTTTGAGCTACCCCCCCAGCCATTTTTATTTTGTTCTTTATTTTTTGGAACAGGATCTCACTAAGTTGCTGAGGGTCCAACTAAGTTGCTGAGGCTGATCTCAAACCCATGATCATCCTGTCTCAGCCTCCCAAGTATTGGAACTACAGGTGTGCACCACTGCACCCATTATTCTAAGACACAAAATTTATAGTATGTTGGTAGGCAGGAAAAATAATACAAGAGTTGAAAAATGAGTTACAGGAATAGAGAAATCCTTAGCAGAAATCTTTTGAAACTAAAGAGTACAGACTGCCACATTGATGGAGACACAAATAAACTGTAAACTCCAAGATGGTATTGAAGGAATGAAATAATGTTGGGCTCTATATGCTATTTTTTAAAACCAGATAATTTTACTTAAAATATTCTATCATGTTAAAAAAAGGAAACAAGTGAGTTCAGGAAAAACCTTGCAATACACGGATTCTCTAAGTACAGCTTCGAGGCTTTATTAACCAAGTGTGGAGGCCTCCACTGCCCTTCAGGGTACTGCATGACTTTTGCACACCTATTCAGCTTCAGCCTCGAGTGAAGTGCAGCTCTCAGAAGCAAAGGAAGTTTGGCCAACAATCCAGGCCTCAGAACAGCAGGGGATTGGAAGAGACTGAGGCAAGGAATCCTGGCCATAGTTCTGCACTGGGGAGATATGTTGGAGTAGCTTCTTAAAAATACTTAAAAAAATGAAAGCCTACTTAAAAAAAAAAAAAGGAAATACCACTGGCATTTCATAATCCTAGCTAAAACTGAGAATCATGAAATTAATTTCTACTTACCACCCCTTACTCCTAGACACACTACCATTTCTCTTCCTATAAGATGCAATAACACGTTCACAAGCTTATTTTGTTTTGTTGCTGATTATAGGCATACCAAGAAACATTTGTCTTTGTCTGGCTCATCCGATAGTTTAAACTCTTCCTGATTATGCTGCTCAGAGTTGTAGACTGCTGCCTCCTGGGCACTAGGAACCTTTGTGAAGAATTCAATTAGTTACTTCATTTGAAAGGATGTCCAGACAGCAACAGAGGATAATTAACCCAGTGCTGCGTTTCAAGTGTGTGTGTGTGTGTGTGTGTGTGTGTGTGTGTGTGATATAATGGGCAAGAATGATTTTTATATTAGTGATGTCTAAGGGTCCAAGGCTTAATTATGTGTTTATATCCAACTTGCTTCCAGGTCATTCTTTCTGGGAATTACTTCTCTGTCTCCCAGCCCTTCTCTTCATCATGAGAAGAGGCTTTGCAGTGTGCTCTCACTGATAAATGAACTATACCTTTTGGGTGGGAGACTGAGGCTGGGGAGTGTAATCTTGCCTATCCCCAGGAAAATGCAAATTGTAAGCAACATGGGCTTTCTCTCTGTTTCTCACAATTGTCACGCTTGCTTCCACCTCAAAGTCTTTGCACACACTGTTCCCTCTGCCTGAAACACTCTTCCTCCAGATTTCTAAGGGCTTGCTCACTCCCATCATTCTGGTAGAGGCCCAGATACCATCTTCTTGAAGAGGTTGCCCTTGACCTTAATATCTAAAGTAGTTCCCCATCGCTGCTTATTATGTTGCCCAACTTCATTTTCTTCATAATGCCTATAACTATCTGGAATTATTCCATTATAAGTTCCCTTTGGTCACCTGAGAACTTTTATATTATTTTTAAATAGCTGACCTAGGATCAAAGCCAAGAACAAATAAATAGTTACATACCCCTCAATACTCAGAATAGCCATGAAAATCAGGGCTAGGCTGCTCTCCAGGCCTAACTAAGTGGCTGCAGATGTGGCCCTTGCCCTCAGCAGATAGGTGAAGAGGTGGGCTTCTGGAAAGGAAAAGAGAGAGGCGAGCAGAGAGACAGGGAGTCGGGGACCACTCGTCTTGTCTAATGGTAGGTGCTTATTTCTTGCATCCCCATCATCATCCTGCCCAACTAAATCACTCTGGATTTCCCATGGACTTGTTCCTAGAGTTTGGAGATTTTAGCTGAGAGGAGGCCATCATCTGTTCCCTGGACAGATGATTGACCAAGCTCCGGAACGGGCAGGTTTGCCCTGTTGCAGATGTCACAGTGGAATGTGTGAGGGAGATAGTGTAAGAGCTTAATGTATGTTCTAAGAGTATGGTCTGCTTTTTGCTAGAATTGTCCAAAGGCAGGAGCAGATGGGCCCAAAAGATGAGGAAGGACTGTGGCTTGGTGTACCTAGGAGGACTAGTATTCCCCCTTTGCCTTTAGAGAATCTTGAAGTTCCTGTTTCACAGGAAAGGAGCACAAGAGTTGCAGTCCCAATCAGGTGACGAGTGAGGCTGGCTCACCTGGAAGGTAGTGGAATGGGCTCATTGTCCCAAAACATATGCTCATGGTCATATCCATTGGAAGATGATCTAGCAGATGCTTTTATACTCAAGATCTATAAAACCAGCTCAGCTCAGAAGTCCTAAGAGTGACAGGAGGCTTCAGCCCTCCATTACCAGCTAGAAGCTTTGCTTAAGACAGGATATCTAGTTAATTCATGCCACATTTTCATGGCCATTTACTTCTAAGGAATTTTAGACCTAGTAAGATATGTGTCCAAGATTTTACTATTGCAGATTTTTTTTTAATGTGAAGAAAGGACTGTAAACAAGAGTATGATTCAAGGGGGAAGAGGTTTTCTAAAGTGCATGAGACAGAAGAGGAAGTCTCCAAAACAGTCCAAATGGTCCTCCAGGGAACCCACAAGTGAGTGTACATTTAAAAATGTCATGAACATGGAGTTGAGTGGGCAAGAGAGGACCAAGTAAAAGAAAAGAGTCATTGTTAACCTTACTGACTGAGTTCAATGAACTCTTATTAAAAGTTAAGGAAATCAAAGGCATCATATTTACTCTTAGATCCACAATATAAGCAAGATGGCCCAGTACAAGGTTTTGGCAAGATAGCGCAAACTGGTAGCTGAAAGAGAAGTCAGAATTTCTTTTCTCCTTTCTTCTTTCCATCCCTGAGGCCACTGGACATCAGACTGGGTGAGTGTGGAGGAAGCATTCTTGGAAGGGAATTTAATTTGGTTAAGTGGAGAGATCTATCATGTTCTTGGGTCAAAGTTAGCAGATGTTTAATTCTCACCAAAGTTATATAGAGAGTTAAAATTATTCTAATACAATTACTAGATATATATATGTCCCTCAAGGTACATGTTCAAGAATGATCATGGTAGAGGAATTCTTTGTAGTTAAAAGCTAGAAATAATCTAGCAGAATGTATAAATGAATTGCTGTGAGATACTATACAACAATGAGAACGCACAACTTCACATTACGACATGGACGAGTTTCACAAACATAATATTGTATAAAAGGCCAAATACAAAAAGTGGATATTGTCTGACCCCATTTATATGAAGTTCAAAAGCAGGCAATACCAACCTGTGGTTTTAGTCAGGATGGTGTTGACGTTTGGGGGATAAAGATTGGAAGAAGGTATGAGGAGCTCTTGATTTGGCTTCTAGTCAGGAAAGTACGAATTTTGTGGAAATCAAATGTATGCTTGTAATTTGTACTTTTCTGTATGAATGACATACTTCAATAAGATGCTTGTATCTTTACAAGTGAAGAAACATTTCCATGAAATTTTGTTTTGGAACTTAACCAAGCTCTTCTGGTTTATTTGCAAAATTATAAATGTAAGTGTGTGTATTAATCAGGGCTCTCTCTAGATGAGAGATGGATAGGTAGGTCTATATTTCTATATCTATGTGACTCTATTTATCTATCCATCTATCTATCTAGAGGAGATTTATTATAAGGATTTTGTCAAATGATTATGGAGGCTGACAAGCCCCAAGATCTTCTATTGGCAAACTGAAGACCTAGGAGAAATGATGGTGCAGTTGGAGTCCGAATCCAAAGATCTGAGGACTAGGAGAGCGTATGGTGTAGTTGCAGTCCAAAAGCCAGCTGGTGTGAGACTAAAGAAGAGCTGATGTTTCACTTCAAGTTCAAAAGCAAACACAAAAACAAACAATCCCCCTCCCCAGTGCTCAAGCTTGAAAAAAGTCAGCCATAGAGCCGGGTGTGGTGGTGCACGCCTGTAATCCCAGTAGTTGGGAGGCTGAGACAGGAGGATTGCAGGTTTGAGACCAACCTTGGCAACCTAGGGAGATCCTGTTTCAAAATAAAAAATAAAAAGGGCTGGGGGTGTAGCTCAGAGGTAGAACACCCCTGGGTTCAATCCCTAGTATCACACACACACACACACACACACACACACACACACTGGGCAGCAGCAGTTCCCTGTCACTCAGCTGTTTTGTTTTGGTTTTTAGTACTGAGGGTTGAACTAAGGGATGTTCTACCTTCGAGCTACACTCCCAGTCTTTTTTATGTTTTGTTTAGAATTATGGTCTCTCAGAGTTGCTAAGGGTCTCACTCAGTTGCTGAGGCTAACCTTGAACCTGCAATCCTCCTGTCTCAGCCTCCAAAGTACTGGGATTACAGGCCTGCACCACCATGCCCACAGCTGTTTTATTCTTTTCAGGCCTTCAAACTGAGCAGATGAGTCCCACCCACACCAGGGGGGAGGGACATTTGATTTACTCAGTCTATGGATTCAAATGTGAATTTCATCCAAAAATACTCTCACAGACACGTGCAAAATAACGTTTGACCAAATATCTGTGTACTCTACGACCCAGTCAAATTGACACATAAACGTTTCCTTCACAAGTCTACCCCCGTCAAGTTGGCACCCATGTGCATTTCCTTATCCTATAGTTAATCTCCAAATAAAGACAATCTCAAGGTCATAATGATACAACTATCCTGATATAAACAAAAACATACACTAACCACTTCTCCCTTAGAAAATAGAAAGTCCCTGAGTGATGTTTATTCCTCTCCTTGATATCCCATTACTTAAATATGGGATAAATATGAGGTAAATTAACAATACTTAAATACTATAACATGAGGCCTTTGGTGGGATGACAAGGGAATGTACCTTCACATCTTATGTTACATTGTCAGGGAATAAGATGTAAGAAAACAAAGGCATCTGCTTAATATACATGCCCTCCCTCAATCATATCCATACTAAAACGAGGAGAAAATACTCATGCAATTGCAGTCTTCATGTCTGTAGCTGGTCACATGATCATAGCTGGTATTTGTAACTCCCTTCTACTACCTTCTACCACTACCAGTCTATATCCCCTTTGCCTCCATATAGCACCTCGGCTGGAGGTGGTCATGTTTCTTTACCTGGTGAGGGGACTCAACTTTCCTTCCTGAAGGCTCATGGCCATTAGTAGTCCTACCTGGATTGGATTGTTATAGTTTTCTACTTACCTTAACCACAGTGCTTGGTAATACTAACTTCCTAGGGGGATCTCTTTTTCTCTCTCTCTCTCTCTTTTTTTTACTTTTTACAATAAGAAGCCTTCTATTTTTAAAATGAGTAATCTAAAATTATATATATATTTATTCATTTATTGGTGCATTATGATTATACATGATAATGAGTTATAGAGTGATAGGAACATACATGCACACAACACTTGGTGTGTTTCCCCCTGGATCCTATCCCACTCCCTCCCCTTTCTCAATTCATGTCATTGAGATTGGTATTGATAATTTGTATATGTACATAGCATTATTTGACCCGTTTCCTTCATCAAATCTCTTCCCCCTCTGTTCCCCTTAATCCCTTCCATCATTCCCCTGTTTCTCCTCTTTCATCTGAAGTCCCTTTTGTTATCCAATTTCTCTCTAGCTTCCACATAGGAGAGAAAACATACAACTGTTTGCATTCTGAGACTGGAGAGAATCTCATTTAGCATAACATTCTCTAGTTCTATCCATTTTCCTGTAAATGGCATAATTTTATTCTTCTTTATAGCTGAATAAAATTTCATTGTGTGTATGTACCACAGGTTTGTGATCCATTCATCTGTTTATGGACACCTAGGCTGGTTCCATAATTTGGCTATTGTGAACTGTGCTGCTAAAAACATGGATGTATTTGTATGGCTATAATATTCTGACTTCAATCCTAGGGGATCTCTTATACTAAAGACATACTCTTCTTCACCTCTGCTGAAAGTTCACAGAAGTTGGTTTTGGCAGAAGCATTGCATGCAGGGAAGGCAAATCCATACCCATAGTAAATGTCTGTTCTAGTAGGAATAAACAACCCCTCCCCTTCCATGATGGATCAGCTTGCCACCAGGTAGGTGGCCAATCACTTTGGGGAACGGTACTGTATTGGGCACTCGCTGTTGGTCTCTGCTTGTGGCAGATTGATCTCTCAGCAGTGGTTGTACCTAGGTTAGTTTTGGTGAGTGGACATTCGTGCTATTGATGCCATGAATAACCTCCATCCCTGCCTCTGTGGCTACTTTGTTCATGAATCCACATGACAACAAAGATGGCTGGGAAAAGATGCAGACTGGTACCTACTTACTGGGCCATCTTATCTACCTGATTATTAAAATCCTCCTCTGCTGAGATCACCCCTTGGTAAACATTCACATGAGACACAAACATCTTCCCTTTTTAAAACCATTTAGAGATTTTTATCTGCATTCCACTTCCTCAGATCTCTTTGTAACCAATTTTCCAATCATGTTCCTGCTAAGTTGTTGACCTTCTAGGAAAACTAATAGCCCACAGTCTGTGAATTAGTATACGATCACATGTCTGGCTATGTCTCCTTCCAAGCAAAGTGAACAACCAGGTATACTTCTCAAAGTTCTGGTCTCTTGGAGGATCTCTCTTTACTGCAGCTCTTCAGGGATGTCCCAGAAAGGAGCTGTAGTGCTGCAGCTATCCACAATTGGGTGATGCCTGCATATCGTGCAGAGTCCTCTGTAAACTAGGACTGAGTCTTCTCTTCTTTTGTCAGCTGATGATAGGATCTCCCCATGAGGCCATAGGTGCAGGCTGGGAGAGGGACAGCAGTGTTGCAGAAGTGACCAGGGGCATTTGGGCCACTGTTTCATGTAGCTTACTTGTGTCTTCAGGTCCTACTGAGGCCTGGTAATTAATGTGTCATTCTATTTGATGATGAAACGCTGCTGTGCAAGCTCAGCTTAGGGCTTGGTGGATCAGATACTATGCAGTTCATGATAGGCAGTTCTGGTTGCATAATAACTTGATGGTTCCTTCGTGAAGAACTCAGTCTCTAATAAGGCCTAGTAGCAGGCCAAAAGCTGTTTTTCAAAAGGGGGGTAGTTATTCACAGAGGTCAGCAGCATTTTGCTCTAAAATCCCAAAGTCATCTATTGTAGCCCGGCAAAGGTTCCAAAACAATGTCCCCATCTGCCACTGATACTTCGAGCACCTTTGGATCTCCTGGATCATATGGCCCAAGTGGCAGAGCAGCCTGCACAGCAGCCCGGACCTGTTACAGAGTCTTTTCTGAGCTCTTACTAGTGGGTTTGCAGGGCACTAAGTAAATGGGCCAGAATTGTACTCAAATGAGAAATGAGTTGCTTCTCCATTCAAAGAGGCCTACTAGGCACTGTGTTTCTCTTTTTAATGTAAAAGGGGGCAGATTCAACAACTAATCTGTCACCTTAGGAGGGATGTGTTGACATGCCCCATACTAACAGACCCCTAGACATGTCACTGAGGTAGAAGGCTCTTGAATTTTTGTTGGATTTATGTCCAAGTTTCTGACATGAGAAGTTCTTGCCAGTAAGTCTAGATTAGTTGCTACTTCTTATTCATTAAGTCCAATTAGCATAATGTCTTCAATGTAATAGACCAGTGTGTTCTTGTGGAAGAAAATGTGATAAAGAACGCTGTGAAGCCGGGCATGGTGGCACATATCTGTAATCCCAGTACATGGGAGGTTGAGATAGGAGGATCACAGGTTCAATGCCAGTTTCAGCAACTTAGTGAGGCCCTCAGTAACTTAGCAAGGCCCTGTTTCAAGAAAAAAAAAAAAAGGCTGGGGGTGTAGCTCACAGGTAGAATGTCCATGGGTTCACTCTTCAGTCACACACACACACACACACACACACACACACTAAATAAATAAATAAATAATAAATAAATAAATAAAAATAAAAGAAAGAACCATATAAACTAAATTATAACATAGGGCTGGAGAGTTGATATGCTCCTGCATTGGGGTGGTGAAGGTATATTTCTGTCTGTGGCAGCCGAAAGCAAACTACTTCTGAGGGGTCTTAATATGAGAGATGGAGGAAAAGGCATTTTCCCTATCAATAGCTGCCTACCAGGTACCAAGGGATGTGTTAATTTACCCAAACAATGAAACCACCCCCAGTACAGGAGCTGGACCTGCAGTCACCACGCGGTCAGCTTATGATAATACAGTGCCATTCCCAAGGGTCCAGTTGCCTTCTCCCCAGGCAGAGTCAAATGGGGATGTGGTGGGTATCGCCATCCTTCAAAGGTGGCACTATTTCTGCAGTCCCTTTAGACACGCAGTTTTGCTTTTGGTTTACTATTTTCCTAGGTAGAGAAACTTAGTGGCTCCGCTTGGCCTTCTTCACCATAATAATCCTCACTCCACAGGCCAGAGAAACAATATGGGGATTCTGCCAGATGCAGAATATTTCTATTCCAAGTATGCGTTCTGGAACTGGGGGAATAACCACTGGATGGGGTGGGGACCCACTGGACCCACTGTGAGGTGGAACTGAGCTAGAGCTGCATTGATCACCTGACCTCCATAAGCCCATGCTCTAACTGTTGTGCCACGGTGATGTTTTCGGTATCCTGGAATTAGTTCAGAGCCAGTGTCTACTGGTCAACAAAAGGTCTGTTTATTTCCTTTTGCCCAATGCACAGTTATCCTGGAAAAGGTCATAGGTTTCTTTTGGGAGGGTCGGGATTAAGGCTAACAGTATACATTTTTGGTGGTGTATCAGAATCTTTTCTCAAGGAGACTTGGCCTCCCCTTCTTTCAGGGAATTCTGGGTCTGTAAATTGGCTCCAGCCCAGAAGCTGATGGAAGGGTCAGACCCTACAATGCTTCTTTGTTGTTACTGTTGTTCATGTTAGACTCTTGTCTATGTACCCTGTAACTTTTCTGCTTGCAGGGATAAAGTATGAATTTCTAAGTTTCCCTATCTATTTCACTTTAGGAATACCATGGTCTATTAGTCAACATCACAGGATTGTCTGATGCTTTGACTCTGCTGTGTATTGTGGTGACCATGTCCACCTTGCCTCTGGTGGTTGGGTGCCTCCACCTGGCCCTTCCCACCTGGAATCCAGTTACTCCCATTACATTTAGGGTTCACAATTTAGTGCAGCCCCATCCTAAGATCTAGCATACAGAGAAGAGCATTCAGAGTTCCTCAAGGATGCAAGGGATCCCCTCACAAGTTTACTTCTTATAGCTGTGTGAAAGCTTGTTTTCTGAACCCTTCTAGGTTGATTGAGCAGGTCTTAAATGATGAATCCACTACAACATTGCAATCTCTCTAAGCCTGAGTCCATTCCTCTACACGAAACTAAGGCAGTTCCAGCATTTCTAACTTGTTGAAATTGGACTACCTTTTCACCCATGTTTTAGCCAACCAACCACCCCGCCCTGCTGTTGGAGTCCTTTATAACTCCCTGAGCTGCACCATTAGGTGCAGAGTCTCTGCTTGGTGAAATAAATTTGGCCTAACTCAAAATTATGCTCCTTCCACCATTATCCTGCACCCTTGAAATACATTCCGAAACATATTCCCTAGATTTATGCCTGTGTAAGTTAGAAAACTCAAATAATTTTTTAGAGTGTAGCACACCTCCTCCTGGGTCATACTTTGTTCTTCATATTTAGGGACATACTGGTACTTGCATCTAATTATAGGATTAGAAGCAAAGATGGGTGATGGAATGGGTCTTGAAGAGAATCTGCCTATGTGTAGCAATAGCCTCAGAGGAGACCATTATGGTTTCCTCAGGCAATGGGGGGTTAATTTCCTCAGACAGTGGTCAGAGGCTGCTGCCACTGGCAGAATTATTTAGGGGTTCAATGTTCCCAGCTACATCAGCATCTTCCCACCATCCCCATTTTCAGGATCCCATTCTTTCTGACTCAATGCCCTCACTTATAGATACTTTGTGAAGCTGGGAGTTCAACTTGTGTTACAACACATTCAGGCACATGATGAGATTCTGCATTTGATTTTCAGCAACTTCAGCCCTATGGCTAAAGGAAATAAAAGCCTTCTTCAGGGGGCACAAAGAAGCTTTTAGGTAATTTATATGGCACTTAAGCTGGAAATACAAATCCCTGAGCTCATCCTTTACCCCTTTCCCAGTGACATTAGAAGCAGCCAGCCAATATCATTACATTAATTAATTTGTAAAAAAAATACTCAAAAGTATCACATGCATAGTAACCCAGACCCTTGCTTCTTACAAGTGATTGGTTAAGAGTGTCTAGTGGCGATGTTTTGCATATCTCTATTGCCAGTTGTCATCATGGATTATCAGTGCTCTCTTTAGTAATGAAAATAGAGTTGTTGGAGTCTTTAAATCTAATTTAATCCAGTTCCAGAAACTTTAGAAGGAATTCACAAAATTCATCCTTAAAATTCAGTTTCTCTAAAACCACTCTTGGTACCAAAATCTGTATTAGTCAGTATTCTCCAGAGAATCAGAACCAGTCAGTGTGCCTATCTATATATGTATGGGCTCACATAGTTATGGAGGCAGACAAATCCCAGGATCTGCAGGTGGCAAGCTGGGGACCCAGATGAGCTGATAGTGTAGTTCTAGCTGGAAAGCCAACAGACTCGAGGTCCAGGAAGAAGTAATGGTTTATTCTGAGTCCAAAGGGCAGCAACCTTTGTCTTTTATTCAGACCTTTAACTGAGCGAATGAGGCCCACCTGCATCTGGGAACAGATCTGCTTTACTGAGTCTACCAATTTAAATGTTAATCTCATCTAGAAACACCCTCACAGACATAAGAAGAATAATGTTCAACCAAGCGTCTGTGCAGGGTATCACTCAGTCAAGTTGACACATAAAATTAAGCACCGCAGCGTGGCAGGCAGGATCTGAAGACTCGCCCAAATTGTTGGTCCCTTGATGTTTACACCTTCCTCTCCCCTTCAGTGTGTGTGAAACCTGTGAATTTGCTAGATACCATCCTCATGTTTATGTTACTAATAAATTGACTTTGAGTTAATTAAAAGAGAGATTATCCTGGGTGGGCTGATCTAATCAGAGGAACCTTTGAAAGAAGATGAGGAGTGACAGAGATGAGTTACTGTTGGCCTGGAAGGCAGTAATCAGCCTTGTTATGAGCTGGGGACACTACTAGTGGCCTCTGGGAGCTGAGAGCAGCCCCCTGGAACAGTAAGAAAATGGCCAAGTCACGACCACAAGGAAATGAATCCTATCAAAGCCAGTGAGGTTGGCAGAGGATTGGAAGGCTTAGATGAAAGTCACAGCCCCAGTGACACCTTGAAGCACTTTCAGGCTTGTGAATCTCCGACCCGTGGAAACTGTGAGGTGATAAATTTGTGTTATTTTAAATCACTAAATTTGTTATGCAGTAGCAGAAAAGTAATACAATAATAACTGCTTAGAAATCTTTGAAAAAAATGAAGAGATCGATTATACTAGATATTAAAATTCACTGTAAATGTTCATAAACAAAAGTGTCATTTTTGCACCAAAAGATAATTTTAAAATATCACCTGAAAAGAACAAGTAGTTTTATAACCAAATGAGCATAAGTCCATTTACATATTGTACCTAATACAAAGGGATGGTTTTCAAGAACATTGTTGGGAAAATTGGCTAAGTATCTGGGTACAAAATTAAATTTATAATCTTACTTTATAACTCTGGCAAGATATTAAATAGTTAAATCTTAAAAATGAAAATATGAAGCAACGAGATGGAGAAAGATTTACAGGTATAAAATATGGCCCATATATCATGCACCTTACCAAAATTCATTTTTCCCAGTCTAGAAACTCCATTTCTAGGAAAACAGTCTCAGAACCCTCAGAAAAGATACAGTTTTGAATAAAGTTTTAAATTTTATTTTCATTTATAATTCCCCAAATATCCAACAGTAGAGAAATACTTAAATTATGATGTAATAATCTCATTTCATAGTCTTCAAAAAGAGTTTAAATATATTAGGGAAAACATTTTTAATAAAAACATTTACTGTAAAAAAAAAACCCTTTTACTAAATTATACTCTAAGTGAAAAAGCAGGAAAAAACTATGAAATTTCTTCAAGGAAAAAAAATGATAAAATTACTTAAATGTTTAGAGAACATTTGTTAAAAAAAAGAAAAGAAAATGCAAACTGTTCATCGTCCTATCACCTATATTCAACCACTGTTACCATTTTGTTGAATATATTTTCAGGCTTTTCTCAATGCATATATAGATATTGTAACACTTAAATAATACCTTATGTCATATTTTGTGGCTTCCTTTTTTACTCTATATGATAAACATATTTTTATTCATTTATTGGTGCATTGTAATTACACATTTTGATACACATCAGGGTAGCAGCATCATACATGCACACATTGCTCGATAAACATATTTTTATTAAAATAAATTTTATTCTAAAACTGTGACTGACTACTTTCATTTCTTTTTATATAAGTAATTTATTTAGTCATTCTCATTTTGTCTGTTTTTTAATTTTTAATTTTGCTGTAATATTTAATGCTGTGGAGATCTATCTGGTAACTAATGCACATCCTTAAAAAGTTACTTTAGGGGTATTTGTAAGCCATGAAAAATTACAAATGTTATGATTTATAATTAATGGGAAGTTATAAACATGAGCAGGAAATGACTTCTAAGATGATAGAAAATTTAATAAGAAAGTTACTTTTGTGTTTCATTTCCAAACTTATGAAAATAACTTAAAACTTTGAAGGAAATAGATGTGTATGGTTGAGAAATTAAATCTCCCAGAAGGGTTTCTAGGAAAAGCAGCTCTCTAAGAGCAGGAGGCTTGTTTACTGTATAGTTTTGGGTGTAAGGGTGGCCATCCATCTTTTATGCTTCAGCAAACGTATTAGAACATGAAAATCATTTGGGGGGAGGTACCACCTCCCACAATAAAGGCTTTAGTTCTCTTGAATTGCTCATTCAGTTTTTCAAAGAAAAACTCTCCTTACTGGAAGAGTGAATACTTGTTCACTGGGGATCTGCTCCTGGGGTGAAGGCTGGCCTAACCTGTTATCCTGTGGACTCCAATTATACGCACCCCACACTTAGCCCTAGGACTCAGCCTCCGCCCCCCCTTTTACCTTGAATTCCCAAACTAAGCTTCCCTGAGGTTCTTCAGGGCAGATCATCTCCCTAGGCTCCCTAGGCTCATCCATCTCAGCCCAATCTTGTGAATGCTCTTGGATCATTTACACTCCTTCATCTGATTTCCTTTTTGTAAATAACCTATTGAAATCTTAAATGTACTGATGACCCCCTTACTCTTCTGTGTTATGTTTGTACATATTATTATCATCATTAGTCTCTGGAAATAAAAGTAATGGAGGTATAGGAGAGAGAGAGAGGAGATAGATGCATCTAAGACATTACTTTAAACTAGAAGTTACCTACTTATTTTAAAATGTGCTTAATGATGGGTGCTAGCATGTGCAACCTATGTACTTAGGCAGTTGATGTCACTGAACCTCAATTTCTTCATCTGTGATATGGGTGCAGTGAAACATGTCTTGTTTACTTCTCAGATGAGATCAAAGGAAATCACCATATTCATACCAAAGGGCGTTACAAAGCACAAAAGCTACACACAAGTAAGATTCATCTTTTCCCCCTCAGCCTTCTCCCATTTGAGATATGGCTAATTCATCTCATCATCTGGCTCATAAAGGAGGTTTCTCAAAAAAATATAGACTCATTCTCTTCTAACCCTATTTTAAACAAAACAAAACATGTTTTTTTTTAAAAAATCAACCAAATTTGTTCAAAGTGAGGTCACTTTTTGAATCAGTTTCATTGTGCTATTTTTTATTAATTCAAAGTGTCACAAGTCTTAAAATACCCCAATAAGAAAATCTATTAGATGATAAAAGCAAAATAAATGTACTTGTGAAACCTCTAATCAATGTGCTAATTAAAAATAGTTCTTTGTTGTTGGATTGTAAGGATTATCGTTGTAGTTCATTCATCAGCCTCAACAGGAGCAAGCGTGGGACTGCTTAAGCAACCTGGCTTCTGCTGTTCTTACTAGACAGGTCTTTCCTATAATGCCTTCCCTTATGCATTCCAGCCTGCCTAAAGGCAAATTAAAAATGATCAATATAACCGAGCTCTTATTCCCTCTCATTTGTGGCCGTGACCCAGTGCAGTTCACTTTTTGGTGATTAATAACTAGCTAAGGCAACTTGCCTGTGGACTTGCGCAGGATTTCCTGTTCAGTCGTCAAGCCATTAATCTGGAAACATCAGCCGTGGGCATTAATCATTAATGCTAAAATACAGTGCTGTTACTAGGCAAGGGATTAGCAGGAGTGCAGAAGGTGTCCACTTCTAGAAAACAAAGAATTCAGCACTTATCTCCAGGCTTCGAAGTTATGCTACTTGAAAATCACTAATGTACATAGTACTCGAGGAATGACAAAAGTAAGAGCCATTATTTGTTTTGGATGTCAATTCCACCCTCCATTCGTGAGGATGGGGAAACTTAAACACAAGGTATTTTAGGAAGTTCATGGTGACTGTAGTTCACACACCAAAGGGTTATTTCCGTAACCTAACCTATGCCTCTTCACAAGGCTGTAATTCTTGACCTTGATATTTTTGATGCCTTTTGGTGGATTTTTAAGTTATTAAAAATTAATATAAGATTTTCCTAGTTATATTTTCATTTGGATTCATTAATAGGGTAGAAGAGCCAAATACCAGGAATTTGTGGATGTTGGCAGTCAGACTTAATTACGTCTGTTCCAATAAAATTTTAGATATCTTTTAGGATAATGTTCCCTAAAGTTGCCAGATTACAGGAATCATTTAAGAAGTGCATTAGTTAACCACCCCAAAACTCAGGTGCTCAACATATTTATCTATTATTGCTTACAAATTGGTGGGCTGAGTCTATAGTTCTGCTGGCTAAGTAGATCTGCCCAGCAGCTGGGCTGGGCTGATCTTGGCTGGCCTTACTTATGCATCAGCAGTCAGCTCGCAGGCAGATTTGGATGGCCTCATTTGTATGTGTGATGGCTGGCTGACTTTCAACCAGGGTGACAGGGCCACAGGTCTCTAATACCCTGGAAGACTAAACTGGGTTTGCTCACATGGTGCCAGCAAACAAGAGGACGAGTGGAAGGAAGCCAGGCCCCTTGAGGTTCAGCTCAGCACTTGCCCAGTGTTACCTCTGCCAAACTCTGTTGGTCACCACAGCCAGTCACATAACCAACCTAGATTCAAGGGTAGGACACAGATTCCTCATCTTGATGAAAGGAGCCAGAACAATACGTTGCAAGTCCCACAGATACAGAATCTTGGCCATCTTTGCAAAAAAAATCCATCCTAGAGTATATGTCTAAAAATACAGATTCCTAGGTTCTGCCCCAAATGTCATTGTCCCTCTTCAGACCAAACAAGTTCATCAACCCTACTCAATACCATTCCTATCCAGTGTTCTCAGAAAACCTAAGGGACTTTCTTATCAATTCCATCTCACCCACAGCTTTCTCCCTCTGTGAGGTTGAAGAGAAGGGGAAGACCCTTCACAACCCCATATTTTGAATTTTTTAGTTCTTGTTTGGCAACATGGAGCAATAATGTGTTCCAGGAGAGACTATAGCTCGGTGGCATTTGTATGCCCGTGCCACTGGCTAACAATCAAAATTAGCCCTCAAAATATGATACTAGGAACCCTGTAACAAAATATCACTGAATTCTTCCCCTCAACAAATTCTTATTATCTATTACTTTCCAGACCTCCTAACTATAAAGCTGTTAGACACACTTTTTATTGAACATTGGTTTTACTGGAAGAAAGAAAATGACTTCATTGCCAGAAAAATTTCCAGGAATGAGTTGGAGTTAGTGATATTAAGCAAATAATATATTTTATTACATATATATTTGATCTAAACATTGACAAAAGCCTTTATCTCAAACATTCAGATAACTTTTCCACGATAGGAGCATAAGAAACAAGAATTTAATATTCAGATTCAACATTAGCACCCATACTTTTTAAGTACTTGTGTTTTCTTTTTTGGAGGTATCTTGGCTATGTGAAATTCAGTAACATAAAGAGTGGGGTAGATCTTAAAATAACCTAAATTCACAGAATGACTCAGGTTGAAGAGAAACTTTTATTTCTTGCCAAGGAAATTGTTATAGATTAAACCATTTAAATGTTTATACTTAACGAGCTCTATCGGTGGGCGCCTCATCTGTTTCCTACTCTATAATAATGGTTCTTAAACAATGAGCCCTTTCCTCCCTTCAGTAAACTTTTTATCGAGTGCCTGTTAAATGCTAAGCACTTGAAGTATATCAGTGAGCAAAACAAAGATCTCTGTTTCTGTGGAACTGAATTCCAGCGTAGCAACATTCAAAGGATTTCCTAGTCTTGATGAGTTTTCAGTTCAGGTGGGTCAGTCAGCTTGGGCTGCTATAACTAAATGAAAGAGACTTGGTGGCTTCAACAATAGACCTTTGCTCCTCACAGTTCTGGAGGCTGGCAAGTCCAAGGCCCAGATTTGGTTCTTGGGCTCTCAGTTTGGGCTACAGATGACTGCCTCCTTGCTGAATTCTCACACACAGAGAAGAGTTCCAGTGTCTCTTTTTCTTCTTAAAAGGGCACACATCTCTTCATGAGGGTTCTCCCTTCCCCACCAAATTACCTCCCCAAAGCCCTACCTTCTAACATCATTCCTTTGGGGGGTCAAAGACCTCAACATATAAATTTGGGGTTGCGGACACAAACATTTAGTCCATAACAATGACAGTACCTTGTACTTAAAGGAAAAAAATAATAAAAATAGGGGGACGATGAGGCAAATATCATAAGAGTACTCATCTTGTAAAATTTCCCCCAGAAGGTTTTGATTTCTGAAGATATCGATTTCACCGCTCCTGAAAAATAACCCATTTCAATGTGATGTTCTGGAAAAGAAAGCTAGGAAATACTTTCCAAGGAGACTGGGGGCCTGAGCGTGCCTGGGGAGAAGTATGGGGACTTGGGTATTCATGGTTCCCAGAATGGCCGGGTCTGGAGCCTCCGAAGGAGGCAGTCCTGCAAGGCAGCAGTCCTCCAGCTGCCGGGCTCTTGGGCCAGGGCCCACAGGAAGCTGAGGGTGTGGCTGTCGAGGGCTGAAGGAAAATTCCAGAGTTGGAGAGGCAGTGCCCTGGGGACACCACAGTGTCTTCAGCCTGGGCTTCATTATACAAACAATAACAGAAAACCTCAGAGGACAACAGGAAAATCGCCTCTAAAGTGGGACTATTCAGAAATGAAATAAAATAAATAACACGTAAGTCGTTTATTTTGTTAAAAGGATGATGTTAGCCTTCAGGCCTTATTGGTAAAGGAACTGTCAGAAAAAAGGAAGAATGATATTACACAGGAAGCAGGATGGACTCCATGAACCCCAGGGACCCGCTGCTTGGGAGGGATCCAAGCTCAGATAAAACCGAGGCTGTGGAGGATGGTCTGGGAGCCACTGCCCTGGAATGGCCGCCAGGAATCTGAGCAGAGGAAGACGGCTCTAGATGAATCTGAGAAACTTGGACTTAGTGCGTGGTTTTGGCCAGAGCAGAGGTCCTTTCCAGAAAGCCAGGGGTGTTTAAGAGCCTGCTGTCTGGTCTTCCTGACAGCCACATCTTCCATCTCCCTTCCACAACCTTTGCAGTCACCCCTCGTGCGTGGAACGAGCCGGGTCCTGTCCACCAAACACTTGCCAATACCTGTTCTGTTCTTTAAGGAGCCTCAGAGTTTGAACGATTGAACAATTATTTAATTGGATCATCAGGATACATACATACATAGCATGGCTTATATGGTATAGGTGACATTCATTATCTATAGGATAATAGCTACCTGAATGTGCAAGGTATCTATACTGAGAAAAACTTGCAAGGTGAGAACTGAACCAGGCAATCAACTAGAAGAAGGATCACAAAACCGGAATGTTCTAAAGAAAGTGCATGCAGCCAATCTTTTTTTTTTTTTTTGGTCACAGGGGTTAAACCTAGGGGCATTCTACCTCCAAGTCAACCCCCAGCCCTATTTTATTTTCAAACAGCATGTAGTTAAGTTGCTGAGCGTCTTGCTAAGTTGGTGAAGCTGTCCTCGAACCTGCCATCCTCCTGTTTCAGCCTCCCCAGTACTGGGATTACAGGCGTGCACCACCAAGCCTGGCCATGTGGCTAATCTTAAAGGCAGGGTAGATTCAAAGTCAGGTGTCAAGACTCTAGTCAGCCCTGTTTGGGTTCCTTGGATCTCTGCATCTTACTAGTTGTGTGACTTCTTTTGTCTTAGTTTTCCTTTCGTAATTTATGGATATTGGTAAGCTATTCCTCCCTCATGGAGTTGTTTGAAAGTTAAATGAGTTCGTATATGAAAAGATCTCAGAGCAGTGTGTAACCCCTCATGAACACTCAATAAATCGGAGCTTTTGTTCTCTGCTTTGATGTACTTGGGGAAATGGCCCGAACAGTTTGTCACCAATTTAAATGCTTTCAAAGACAAGGCAGCTGGACGTGGAGGTGCACATGGGAGGCTGAGACAGGAGGATCACAGGTTCAAGGCCAGCCTCAGCAACTTAGTGAGACCCTGTTTCAAAATAAAAAATAAAATAGGGCTGGGGATATAGCTCCGAGGTAGAATGCCCCATGCATGGACCCGGGTGGAGGTTAGGTCAATAAGGATGGATGAGGTTCGTGGGAACTGAAGGGCGTGGGTTCAGCCTGAATGCATGAAGGCTGCTCAGATACGGCCCCTTCCTGCCTGATCTTCTGATTTGTCAAAACAAGTTGAATATTAGAATTTTTGTATAAAACTTTCTAGTTTTTAAATACTGGAAACTATCTTGCATTTTTTAAAAACTTCCATGGAGACCCAACAAAATGTCCCCATGGCCCACATCCTACCCTCAGCCAGAAGTTGCTGCAGCTGATGAACGTGATCTGACACGGTCCCAGATGCCTGAGTAGGAGGCGTGTCTGACAGATGTGTGTGGAAAGCAACGAGCAACCCTCACTGTCAGGGATGGGTTTTATTGTGGTTGTTTAGTGTCAAAGCCAGGCCCAGTGCAAATAATGCCTCTTCCTTGTTTTTTCTAGTGAAGCAGCTGGCAGATCTCTTTATCTGGTCATTAAGCGCGTGTCCCTTCGCTGTCACCGCACACTAACTAGGAAACCTGCAGGACTGCAGTTGGTGCTAAGCTTCTCTTTAACCTGGGCTGATCTCCACCAGGCCTCCCTACTAACTGGTCTCCTTCACTAGCCAGAGCTCGGCTTGGCCCCTTGCGGTCAGTGAGGAGCGGCTGCTCAGCCCCAGGGACCCTGAGCTGGTACCAAGGAGAAACAGATACATGCTTGACCCAGAGGAACCTTCACACAGAGGAGCGAAAAGGTAGACGTAAATCAGATGCTTGAGAACAGACTCTAGCCCAGCCTCATGGAACAGTCAACTCTTCCAGAAAACTCGCTTATCGGAGTTTGGGGTTTTCGTTTGGACAAATTTCCTAAAACATGACCTTTGTCCCAGGACTTAATTATGATACTGACTCTTAGCATTTGAGATTTTTACAGATGGGTGGTAGGGTGTCAGGAAATTATCAGTATAAATAAGAGAAGCAATGTTGTATGTGACATGTATATAATAAAAAAAAATTCTACATTTGAGAATTTAGTGTGTTAGTTGTTTCCTGGCTAGGGGCCAGCTTTTGTTAGCTGTGTGAACCTAACCAAGTTATTCCTGTAGCTTGCAGTGAGAGGAATCAATATGAAAGCCACAGAAATTTCCACAGCAAGTCAGGGCTTATCTAAAACCTCAGACCCATCTCCCCATTTTCTCATTTGTTCTTCCTCTTCCTCTTCCTTTTCCTCCTCCTCCTCCTCCTTCTTCTTCTTCTCTTCTCCTTCCTTCCTTCCTTCCTTCCTTCCTTCCTTCCTTCCTTCCTTTCCTCCTCCTCCTCCTCCTCCTTCTTGTACTAGGGATTCAAACAGGGGCATTCTACCTCCAAGCTACACCCCAGCCCTTTTTTAATTTTTTTTAAACAGGGTCTCACTAGGTTGCTGAGAGTGTCCCTACATTGCTGAGGCTGACCTCGAGCCTGCAATCCTCCTGTCTCAGCCTCTCAAGTACTGGGATTACAGATGTGCGCCACCACGCCCGGCTTCCTTGTCATTTTTATTTACTGATGTTTTCCATGTGGCCAGAATAGTGCCTGGAAGACGACCAGCACCCAATAAAGATGTGGCAGATGCTGAAAGAAATCTAAAACTCATGGCTGAAGCTAATTCCAAAATCTCTCACTTCCCGCCTTCTTAACTGTAATCCTTGGGGTAGAGTGTAAATTTTTGGTAGCTTATCATATTGAATTACTCTTTTATTGCTGAGTTTTATGCTGCCTCCTGAGGAGTACAGGGATATTTTCCCATATTCTGGAAGTTCAAGGAAGTACTTCTGGGAAGATGTGCTCTCTGAGTTCCAGCGTTGGCTTTTCTTTGGTAGCAGCTTACCAGAAGCCCTTTCTCATCCCGACCTGTGGGAACTTCTTCCTGCTTCCTATTCTTGACCTACTCAGGGGTAGATGTGAGGAATCTAGAGAAGGAGGTTGGGAATGGCTCTAATTAAGTAAGAATTTATATTGGGCGCTCCTGTTCTAATTTGTTTATTTTTTTAATCTTGAAATAGGGTCTCGCTAAGTTGCTGAGGGTCTTGCTATGTTGCTGGGGGCCTCGCTAAATTGCTGAGGCTGGCCTTTAACCTGTGATCCTCATGTCTAAGCCTCCCAAATACTGGGATTACAGGTGTGCACCACACTGCACCCAGCAGTATTCTAATTCTCAGTGATCTTTTAAGCTAAGTCACATATCGCCCCTATATGGTTAGAGAAAATGAGGACTAAGAAGCAGTCTCTTACCAGAATCTGCTCAAGTTCACACGATTGTTCAGTGTAACGGGTGGACTTCGGTGAGGTCTATCTTTTTTTTTTAATCATATTGTTTCTAAGAGGATCTGGAAATGTGTTCCTTTCAGTAATGTGTATAAAATGCAACTCATGAAACTTATACTACGACTCCTGTCTGCTCATGGACCTTTTTTTAAAAAATTATTTTATAAGCCGGGTGTGGTGGCGCATGCTTGTAATCTCAGTACTTGGGAGGCGGAGACCAGAGGATCCGGGTTCGCGGCCAGCCTCAGCTACTTAGTGAGGCCCTCCGCAACTTTGTGAGACCCGGTTTCAAAATAAAGTATAAAAAATAGGGGCAGGGGTATAGCTCGGAGGTAGAATGCCCCTGGGTTCAATCCCCAGAACCGCAAAAACAATTATTTTATTAGTGCATTGCAATTATACATCACAGTGAGGTTCAATATGATAAAAAATACATGCGCACAGCTCTTAGTGTATTCCCCTTCACGTTCCACCCCACTCCTCCCTCCTCCCTCCCCACACGAATTAGGGAAATTGGTAGTACTACCTTCACATACTGCTCTACTATTATTTGAACTGTTTTCTTCTTCAATTCTTCCTCTTCCCCTCCCTAGCTCTCTCTCCTAACCCTTTCCCCCTATTCTACAGGTCTCTGCATTATTTAAAGTCCCTTATATTTCCTATTTTCTTCTAGCTTCTAGCCATACAACCCTTGACTTTCTGAGACTTTCACTTTCTAGTTTCTAGTTCTCACTATTTTTTTCTTCTAAACTTTCCTTATACAGTTGAGGTTTTAGGTGGCCAAGTTCTAGAAAGAGGCGCTTTTTTTTTGCACAAACCAGTGGGTGGTGTATAGCCTAGTTCCGGAAGGCACTGGGGGCACTGGATTAGAAAGTCAGTTAGGAATTTTCAGATTACAACTAGAGTGAGAACTGCATGAAAGAGCAGATATTTGGGCAAAGAGCCCCCTTTGTCAGGGGCAGCTGCCTGCAATTAAGCTGGTGACTAGGGTTTTGCGTAAAAGCCAATGGAACCAGTCCTGGTGGCGCACGCCTGTAATCCCAGTACTTGGGAGACTGAGCCAGGAGAATTGCAGGTTCAAGTCCAGGCTAAGCAACTTAGCAAGATCCCGGTTCCAAATTAAAAACAAAATAGGGCTGGGGGTGTGTAGCTCAGAGGTAGAATGCCCCTGGGTTCAATCCCAAGTATGAAAAAAAATATGCAATGGAGACCAGCTCCTCCATGCCTGTCCAGGTGGAAGGCAACCCTCTCTCTGGGGAGGATGGATCTGTATCTGCTCCTGGCATT
Organism: Glis glis; assembly: GCA_004027185.1. Taxonomy (NCBI): domain Eukaryota; kingdom Metazoa; phylum Chordata; class Mammalia; order Rodentia; family Gliridae; genus Glis; species Glis glis. The sequence continues at coordinate 55,399 of PVJS01000288.1, forward strand.
ACTTTAAAGGCTAAAGAGAGAAATGAAATTAATTAGGAAGCTCCCTGCACAGCAAGTTAGAAAAATGAAAGGGAAAATGACTTAATGAGATCAGGGTAACAAAAATACCATTTTTATCATTAAAAATATAAACAGTCAGTTCCTAAGTTTCCCTGGGAAGTGGCTCTTCCTACCGACTGGTCCCAGCTTGACTCCCAGGACTGAGACCCACTCTCCATGGAAACTCCTCCCTCAGTCCCCAGGGGTCTAAAAAAACGATAACTAACCCCAAGGCTTGGGAGCAAACACACTTTGGGTTGGGAAAACAAATCAACTTTTACTTATGCACAGTCCAAGGGCTCGGGTTTCCTCTCACCATTTCTAGCATAGGAGTTTGCTCTTGATAATTATGCCTGGCTTCTGATCAAACTAAAGAACTCAACTGCTGATTTGTCTATGGCCAGAGCTCTCTTACCATGATTCCTTCTCTCTCCTTTCATCTTTATTTCCTTTCTTCTTTCGCAACATTGCCCTTAGTTTTCAGATAATTTGACCTCAGACTTTTGGCCTCAACTTCTGAGAAGGAGTTTTTTCTTTCTTCTTCCTCTTCCTCTTCCTCCTCCTCCTCTTCTTCTCCTTCTCCTTCTTCCTCTTTTTGTGTGTGTGTAGTATTGGAGATTGAACCCAGGGCCTCGTGCATGCTAGGCAAGCACTGTACCACTGAGCTACATCCCTAGCCCCTAAGAGTCTGTTTTCTTAACAACTTCTTATCCGTCATTCTTTGGTAGCAGATAGTCCTTGAGGGTGGGCCACTGAAATGACTTCTCCTAGGGAGATAGGCAGAGAAGATGCAACACCAGATTCACTGGGCAGATTCAATGACTTTCAGAAATTCTCAGGCCAATAACAGAGGCACAAGTCAATCTCCGAGCACCAGTATTTCTGATGTAATTTGTTGATTAAATCCCTCACATAACATCTTTGGTCTCCCAGTGAACTTGCTTTGTGCCTCTGTGGGTCAGGACTTAGAGACTTCCTGCACAATCTAGGATGCTTCATCTTTTCTTTACTTAGTTAACTTCTCTTTATACTTTACATTTCAGTTCAGTTATAACCTCCTCAGAAATTCTTCCCCAGCCCATAGTTTTATGCACTCATAGAATCCTTGTTTTTTTTCCTTAGTAGTAATTAACATGGTCAATGTTATTTGTTTTTGTTTTGTGTATGGTACTGGGGATTAAATCCAGGAGCATTCTACCTTTGGCCTACAACCCCAGCCCTATTTTATTTTGAAACAGGGTCTCACTAAGTTCCTGAGGGTCTCACTAAGTTGCTGAGGCTAGCCTCCAATGTACAATCTTCCTGTCTCAGCCTCTCAAGTACTGGGATTACAGGTGTGCACCACCATGCCCAGTCGGTCAATGCTTTTTTTATATGTGATAATCTGATTGTTGGGTCTCTCCACCAGATGATCAGCTGGTTATATGTTTTTCTTGCCCTTAAATATTCAATATCTCATAAGCATTCAATCAATAATTGTGTGATACATGTCGAGTAGCGCTACAGTTTGGATGTGTCCCCCCAAAAGCAAGTGTTGGGAACTTAATCCCAAATGCAACAGGGTTAAGAGGTGGAACCTTTGAAAGGTGCTTGGGCCACCAGGGCTCTGGCCTCGCTGATGGGTTAATGCCAGTTATAATAGTGCTTGAGGCTCTGAGCTTTCTGCCACGCAATGACAGAACATGAAGTCCCTGGCCAGATGTGGGTCTCTCCATCTTGGATGTCCTAGCCTTTAGAGCAGCAAGAAATAAATTTCTTTCCTTTATAAACTAATGGATTTTGACATTCTGCTATAAGACAAGTAGTGACAAAAGTCAGAAAACGAAAACCTACTGAAGTGACACTTGACATGAAACCTAGATTATGAGGAGGCGACCGCCACCAAAAATAATAAAAAAAAACCCCACAGGGGTGGGAGCTGGTGGTGTCAGCATTTCAGCTTGGTGCAATGTCATAGGCCAAACCTGGGAAGTGGGAGAGAATGAGGCTGACCTGGCTAATTAAGGCCTTTGTTTTTAGTTCAAGTGTGTGCGAGGTGTGAGCAGTTGCAATTAGACATGCAGATTATGGGCACACTATGAAGGTCTTACGTGCTGTGCTAAAACATTTTGACCTTATCCCATGGAAGCATTTTAGACAGAGCAGAGGCATGATCAGGTCCTAATTTGCATCATCAGCTACTGAAGGAAAACACAGGGTGTCAGTTGGCTTTCCATTACTATCATGAAATGCCTGAGAGAGTCAATTTATACACAGAAAAGGGTTGTTCGGGCTTGCAGTTTTGGAGGTTCCAGTTTGTGATTGGTTGCTCTTGGCCTGTGGCAAGGCAGCATATTATGGAGGGAGGACATAGCGGAGAAAACCCTCTTACCTCATGGCTGTGAAGCAAGGAGAGAAGGAGGAGTGGACAGGGCCCCAAATTGCCCTTCAAGAGCACCCCCAATGATCTAAAGATCTGTCAGTGGGTGCACCTCTTAAAGGCTCCACCACCTCCCAGTAGCAGCACCCTGGGGACCAAGCCTTTAACACATGGGCCTCTGGGGACATTCAGGGTAAAAACTACAGCAGTCAGGATATGCCTAGTATTTGCTGGTCCTGGAAACAAGTTACCAGGACAAATGGAAGTCCCAGGAAAGATGGAGCTGCTGTCTTCAGTACTCTGCAGAGGTGAAGGAAGAAACCCGGGCAAGACTAAGAAAAGCAAAGATTTATTTCTACTTAAAAGACCAGGAGTTTAGAAACTCATCTTTCATTCTTTGAGGAAAAAATTCCAAGCAGGCTCTGTGTGCTTGGATGGCACATGGGAGACAGGATCCAAGAAAGGCGGCCATTCCTCTTCCTTCCCTCCTCAGAGTGAGGATTAGCGACTATGCTGCCTTTCACGTAATGGACGTGAAAGATGGCACCAGACACTTTTTAATCCTCACCACAATGCCTCGCGCTTCAGGAAATTGCACACAAAAGAAATCCTAAGAAAATGATGCATGAGAGAAAGAAGAGACATGCTATTTTACCATGGAACTAATTTATGGCTCAATCACGATGATTAATTAGGGCCCCCTGGAAGTTTCCCCTTCTGGGATTCTGCAGGCTCGTCTCGCGTTCTTTTGAAGCAATTCCCCCCACTTCCACATGTCAGCTTTTAATTTTAACATTGCCAGTCTGCCTCTTTCCTCACCGTTCAGGAGTGTCTTGAATCTTCCCTCTTCGGAACAGCGACTGCTGCCCGGGAGCCCTAACCCTGTGCTGACGTACCAGCCTCTCTGGTTTCTGCTCAGCTCCATGGGAAGCCATTGAAAATCCTTGCTCCAAACTCATTTAATCCTTCATATTCCCAGTGCCTAGTCAGCCTTAGCTGAAGGAGAGGTGACACTTCTCAGGGACAAAGCTAAGGAATATGCTTTTGGTGTCTGAATAGAATGCCAGTTGTCTCCATGGGATTCCCTACACATGCCAATATGTGGCCAATTTGAGGGAAAGTTGTGAAATGAAGGGCCTTTGACTCTTCCTCACATCTGTTGCCCTCAATTTGTGTGTGTGTGGTGCTGGGGATTGAACCCAGGGGTATTCTACCCCCAAACTACACCTCAAGCCCTATTTTATTTTGAAACAGGGTCTCACTAAGTTGCTGAGGGCCTCACTGAGTTGCTGAAGCTGGCCTCAAACCTGTGATCCTTCTGTCTCAGCCTCTCAAGTACTAGGATTACAGGTGTGCACTACTGTGCTTGGCTAGTTGTCCCCAAATTTTATTCCTTGTCCACTTGAGCTTTATTCCTCATCAATCATAACAACCTTGCTTGGAGGGAAAAAATCGTAAATTTATAATGGTAAGACCTGGGTTCAACTCCCACCTACAATATAAGCTATATAGACATTGGGAAAATTCCTAAACTTTTCCTTTGTTCCTAAGAACAGGATCCTGATGCCTATCAAGCATATTTGCTATGAGAATCATATTTTCTGGTATTTTTTACAAGTGCTTGCAACCTATACAGTGCCATGTGAATGCTAGGGATATTGTTAATGGTTATATCTAAAGCTTGGAACCTGCTGAGCTGTGTCTGTAGTTACTCCAGGGTGCTTACCCTAGACCTAACCCCTGTAGATATTGTGCTTATGTCTCTATTCTCCTCAAATGGTCCTCTGCATTTTTCCTTTAAGTTCATAGTTTCTTCTTTAGTATTCCACCTGAATAGTCTTATGTATATCATTTAGCTAGTAAAAAGAAGGACGGTAGCTATGTTATACTATGTGGTATACTTAATGTATAATATGGTAAACTTACATGTAGTATGATAAGCTTATAAATATTAGTGAACTAGCAGAAGAAAGTATCCTTGGGTAGACCATGTGAATCTCTCCCTTCCCTCCTCATCAGCACTTCCAGAAATGTTAAGCAGGAAAAGGATTTAGAGATCAAAGTGTGGGAAGCCTCGGGTTAAACAAAGCTAAGTAAGTTTCTTTACCACAGGATAATGCGTGCTAGGAATATTCCAGGAAAGAATTTGTGCATCTTATTTTTTCAAACTTGTTAGACTAGAGAGGACTTTTTTTTCCCCAAATGAAGCATCTGGGTGACTTATGTTTTGTAGATTGCACCCTGGGAAATTCTGCCTTTCACAAATTCTGAAAAATGGGATAATGATACTTGGCCCTAGGATATTTGCAGGAGTTAAATGAAGTAATGTGTAAAGTATAATCTAGATCTACTGGGCATGGAAGACTTGAATGGCAACTTCTCAGTGGCTCTCTGAGCCATGTTTAATGGTGATGTTCTGGAAATATCCTGGTGTTGGCACATGGGGAATGCAGTCTCAGATAAACTCTAAGCAGGAAGCAATCCCCCTGCCTCCCTACAAAGGGGCTTATAAACCCTTCCCATCATCTGGCAACCCAGCAAGGCCTCCCCCACACTCCCTCTGATCATAGCGAGGACTCTAGACCAAGCTATCAAGACAAAAGCAACATGAAACTCAAGGAAGAATGCAGATGGAACCCATATAGTGGCATTAGCTACACTGGTTACGTTAAATACCAGATTTTCAGTGAAAAAAGGAACCAATATATGTTCCACTGTCTGGACTTCATGGTTTCTTACTGGTTTTTTTTTTTTTTTTTGGTACTGGGGATTGAACCCAGGGCATTCTACCTCTGAACTACACCCCCAGCCCTATTTTATTTTTTATCTTGAAACAGAGTCTCACTAAGTTGCTGAGGGCCTCACTAAGTTGCTGAGGCTGGCTTTGAACCTGCAATTCTCCTGTCTCAGCCTCCCAAGACATTGGAATTTACTCTCATTGGGACTGTGGGCTCAGTCATTCTAGATCCTCATCAATGTATCTTCTTCTCCATAAATCCCAAAAAAACCCTCAGGTGTGCCCACCCATGGATACCTGGTGTGAGCCAACCCGACTTGATCTATCAGAGTCAGATTCCAGCATCCACGGGGGCAAGAACAAGGTAGCACCCTTAACAGCAGTTCCAGGACGCATGCATAAGGTGTATACTGGATGCTCAGTGCATCAACTCATCCATTGGTGTGTTCCACAGTCACTGATCCAACAGCATTCCTGGAAATCTGCTCATCAACAGGCCCCATGATAAGTGCTGGGAATGCAAGAGACACATGACAGACGAGGACCCAACTCCCATGGGCCTGTGCTCCCATGATAGAAGACATGTGTGAATTGAATCTGGAAGGAAAATCCTCTTTCCATCCAGGTGGCTTCTGTTAATTAGTATTAAAACCTCTTAAAGGCACAGCATTCATCTTCTGAGTCAAAAGAATGATCAGCGTAGGGTTTCCAGGCAGCCCCATCCATGTCACGGAGTGCTGGGAAAGGTTACTGGAAAGGCGGGCCCTTCGGGGGCCCTCAGCACTCTTGCAGGTAAGTGCTGGCTTTGACTTTTCATTCAAAAGATTGCATTGGCTTTTCATTCTCTGGATTAGTCTTTCCTCTCTAGAAGACAAGGCCTCTCTGCTATGACTCAGGAGGAAGCTTGGACCAGACCTACCCAGAGTCATCGACCAGCTCAAGCAGGTGGACAAGTTGGACTGCAAGTCTGATTCCCATCGAAGAATGCTCGTGGCACCCAATCTTCTCCTTCTGTTTACTCCCCCAAGGATATTCAAGCTGAGATGGCGCTAAGAAATCTATGGTTTTCTACTGTGCAAATAAATAGCCCGACGTTCCGTTCTGTGCTAAGGTCTTTTCTTTGTTGCCAAGTTATCTCGATTGCACTAAAAACCGGTTCACATTTTTCATCCACTATAATTCTGATTTGGGAGAAGGCTGTTAAAAAAAAAAGGATGCGGGTGATGCTGCCAACAGTCATCAGAAAGTTCAATATCACAGAGAGAAAGACTGTGTTCACTTTCCTGGAGGGGAGAGCAAAGCAGACATGGAAGAAAGGAAGAGGAAGAAAATGAATGTGTGCAATTAAAGGTACCTTGACAACTGGCGGATGTTTCCTTATACTTGATCTTCATAGGAATCAATGACAATCACGAAGGGATTTAATGTGGTCGTGAAAAGTTAAGGAGCCTAGGAAAAGAATAAGGGATAGTTCACAGGGATGTATCGGGGAGGCTTTTTTCCTTACCCTATTCTGATACAATTTGCTACCATATTGTTAGTTTTCTTTGTAGGAATATATGAAATATTCCACCTGTACAAGTGACTCCAAACTTTTTGTCTTATCCTGATGACTTTTCGTAGTCTGTCCATCTTTTCTTTCTCTCTTTCTTTCTTCCTTCCTTTCTTTCTTTCTTTCTGTCTCCCTTCCTTCCTTCCTTCCTTCCTTCCTTCCTTCCTTTCCTTCCTTCCTTCCTTCCTTCCTTCCTTCCTTCCTTCCTCCCTCCCTCCCTCCCTCCCTTCCTTCCTTCCTTCCTTCCTTCTCTCTCTCTCTCTTCTTTTTTCTTTCTATATGGTACTGGGCATTGAACCCAGGGGCAGTCTACCTCCACGCTATCCCCCAGGCCTTTATATTATTTATTTTTAAACAGAGTCTCACTAAGTTACTGAGGCTGTGATTCTCCTGGCTCAGTCTCCCAAGTACTGGATTATAGGCATGCACCACTGCGCCTTTCTCCTAGTTATTAATTCATTTGTTCACTAGGTCAGAGAATGCATAGTAAGTTCAGGGCACTGGGACTTCAAAGACTTCAGAGTCTGCTTGCTCAGGGTTCATAATTGGTAAGTGGAATAAAACATTACTTTAGGGCCGGGCGTGGTGGCGCATGCTTGTAATACCAGTACTTTGAGAGGCGGAGACCAGAGGATCCGGGTTCGCGGCCAGCCTCAGCTCTCTCTCTCTCTCTCTCTACCTAGTGAGGCCTCCGCAACTTTGTGAGACCCCGTTTCAAAATAAAGTATAAGAAAAATAGGGCCGGGGGCGTAGCGCGGAGGTAGAACGCCCCTGGGTTCAATCCCCGGTACCGCAAAAAAAAAAAAAAACCAAAAAAAAAACATTCCTTTAATGCAGAGTAGGATATAAAGCACATACAGGACAAAGTGATTGGAATGTGTGCGAGAAAGAAACCAGCATCGGCCTCACACTAGCACTTCTCCACCCACAGTGCCAGCCAGGTTCGTGCTTAAGAACATGGCTTTGATGCTGGGCACGGTGGCGCACACCTATAATCCAGATCTTGGGAGGCTGAGATAGGAGGATCGAAAGTTTGAATCCAGCATGTGGTAACTTAGACGCTGTTTCAAAATGAAAAGGTGTGGGGTGTAGTTCAGTGGTAGAGCGCCCATGGATTCAATGTCCTCTATCACAAAATAAGGAAAGAAGGAAGAAAAGAAGGGAGGGAGAGAGGGAAAGAAGGAAGGAAGGGAGGGAAAGAGAAGAACATGGCTTCGAATCAGACTGGTAGCTTCAGCTCCCAACTCTATCACTATCTGTTTCATCCTGACTGGAATATTTACCCTCTTGAAGCCTCAGTTTCTCTTATGTGCCATGGGAATCTTTATCATCATGTCATCTCCTTCTAAAGTTGAGAACTGAAGGAGGCAGTATCTATAAGGCAGCTAGCAGAGAGGATGGCACATAGTTAATACAAAATAAAATGAATTGTGGCTTCTATCAAAAATTCTCTTTCCTCTTTACATCCCTTTCTGAATCAATGACTCCCCTGTTCTCCTGATGATGAGATATGAACTTCAGGAATTTCCCCTCTTCCTTCTCTCTTGCCCTCTGCAGTTAGCTGCCAAGTGGTACTGTGTCTGGATTTTTCCTGCACGAGGTCTCTGGTTCTCTGGTGCATTTCTATGCTGCCAGTTGACTTTGGCTCTTGTCTAACATTGGCTAACACATTAACATCTGGGAGGGTTCACTCTGCATGTGTATTCGTTTATTTACCTATAATAATACATGTATGTGTGGGTACTATTATTTTCATGTCCTTTCACAGAAGGGAAACTCTCTCATTTAGTTCAATCTGTTTCACCAAAGTATGATGTTTTGGTCAGACTTCACATATAAGAGGGGTCCCATAAGATTATAGTGGAGTTGAAAATTTCCTATCACCTAGTATTTTTATTGTACCTTTTCTATGTTTAGATTTGCTTAGATATACAAACACCATTGTGTTATAACTGCCTACAATACTCGGTACAGTAACTAGTTTGTAGGCTAGGAACAATAGACTATTTTATGTAGCCTGGGTGTGTAGTAGGCTATCCCATCTAGGTGTGTGTAAGTATGTTTTGTGATGTTCACACAATGACGAAATCTGCTACCAACACATTTCTCATGAGGTTATGCCTGTTGTTATGACCCATGAGTGGTACCCTACACTGGTTGGCTGATAACGAATAGGAATTTATTTCTCATGGTTATGGTGGTTAGAAGTCTGAGACGAGGCTGCGGTGTGCTCGGGCTCTGGTGAGGACTCTTTTATTCACAACCTGTTCTCCTATCCTCACATGGCAGAAAGTAGATAGAGGAGCTAGCTCTTTGGCCTCTTCTTTTTTATTTTATTTATTTATTTGTTTATTTTATTTATTTATTTTTGTGGTACTGGGGATTGAACCCAGGGGCATTCTACCTCCGAGCTACACCCCTATTTTATTTAGGGTTACAGCCCTATTTTATTCTTTATTTTGAAACAAAGTCTCACTAAGTTGCTGAAGCTGGCTGTGAACCTGCAATCCTCCTGTCTCAGCCTCCCAAGTACTGGGATTACAAGCGTGTGCCATCACACCCAGCTTCTTTTTTTATTTGTTTACATTTTACTTCTTTATTTTTAGTTTATTTTAGGGTTCTGGGTTGAACCCAGGAGCATTCTACCTCTGAGCTATACCCCCAGCCTTTTTTTATTTATTTATTTTTTAATTTTGAAGCAGAGTCTCACTAAGTTGCTGAGGATCTCATTAAGTTGCTGAGGCTAGCCTGGAACCTGTGATTCAGAAGAATGCTGATGCTATTGTATCAATCAACCTGTGGGGTTTTTTGTTTTTGTTTTTGATTTATTTGTTTGTTTTTTGCAGTACTGGGCATTGAACCCAGGGGCATTCTACCTCCAAGCTACACCCCCAGCCATATTTTTTATTCTTTGTTATGAAACAGGGTCTCGCTAAGTTGCAGAGGGCCTCACTAAGTAGCTGAGGCTGGCTGCAATCCTTGCAATCCTCCTGTCTCACCCTCCCAAGTACTGGGATTACAGGTGTGCGCCACCATACCTGACTTGGCCTCTTCTTATAGGGCATTAATGTCATCCTTGAAGGCTCTGCCCTCATGAACTAAGTACCTTCTAAAGTGCTCACCTCCAAATAATAGCACAGTGAGGAGTAGGGTTTCATTGTCTCTGCCCCAGCCTGGAAGAGGAGGAATGGTAATATCTTCACTCACATGGCAGACAAACTGTTCTCCAGCCTCCAGCTCCACTTGCTAAAATCTTTCTCAAGAATTAGGCAGATCTTCAGCTGTCCCAATGAGACACAGTCACAGTAGAACACGTTGTTTGAAATTCCAGGCGCTCAAGCTTCACTTTCCAAGCTCAGGCCTTGATCCACCATTTATTAGTTGTGTGAGCTTAAACAAGCAACCTGCCCCTAGTTTCTTCTACTTTAACAAGGGGACAATAATAATATTATTACACTCCAGAGGGTTATCATAAAAATTCAACAAGGTAAAATATATAAAGTGCCAAGAAGAATGTTTGGTACATTGTAAGCATTTAACGTGTGCCTATGTTGGAGGAGAAAATCTCAGCAGATTCTGCTTCCTGCCTCGTCACTGACCTAGCACAGTGATTTGAGAGTAACAGCCACTTAAAACACAGGTTGAAGCTGGGCGTGGTGGCACACACTTGTAATCCCAGTACTTGGGAGGCTGAGACAGAAGGATCACAAGGTTTGCGGCTAGCCTCAGCTACTTAGTGAGGCCTCTGCAACTTAGTGAGACCCTGTTTCAAAACAAAGAATAAAAAATATGGCTGGGGGTGTAGCTTGGAGGTAGAATGCCCCTGGGTTCAATGCCCAGTACTGCAACAAACAAACAAACAAATAAAAAACAAAAAAAACCCCACAGGTTGATTGATACGATAGCATCAACATTCTTCTGAATAAATTAAGAGGGTTTTGCAGTTGATAGTGAGGGAACCTTAGAATATCAATAGAAAATTTATAGAAGTCTAGTCAGTAAAGCCATTTAAAATAATAGCCTGTAGCTGGGCATGGTGGTGCACACCTATAATCCCAGCTACTTGGGAGGCTGAGGCAGGAGGCTCATAAGTACGAGGCCAGTCTCAGCAACTTAGCAAAACCCTGTCTTAAAATTTTAAAAAGGGTTAGGGGTGTAGCCCAGTGGTAGAACATCCCTAGGCTTGATCCTTAGCACCAAAAATAAATAAAATGAAATAATAGCATTGTCTTTTTTCCAAGCTAGTTTAATGCTGATCTTTCAGATAATGATTTTTTTTTCCTTTTTAGATAGTAAATAAGTGACTGGTGTTAACTAGTCAGGGATTATGATATTTAATCTACTCTAGGACCAGTTTAGGGGAACTGAAATCAGACATTAGACTATACATTGGAGATATTAAGCAAGCAATTTCACCTGGGATGGGGAAAAGACAGCCTTGAGCAGAGACCATCATGGATACTCCTACGTGACTGGACTGTATCTCTTGCCTTGCTGGGACAGATGGTTGTCCTGTTCATCTCTGGACAGGTGTGGAATCACCTAGTGAGTGCTATTGGTTAGCTTGCCAGGCTAATGTAGTCACAGACCAGCAGCAGCAGCTCCTGGAAACTTGTTATAGATACAGAATCTAGACCTCACCCCAGACTAAACAAGAGTCCCAGGTGACTAGTGTGCACATCAGACTTTGAAAAGCAGTGGTCTAGAGCCCCCAAAGACAATAGGAATAGAAGTTATATTTCAGTTATATTATGTGTTGTCGCTGTCCTGGCTACGCAGGGGGAGAGTGGAGCTCTGCTTCGTAAGACAAGAGAGATGAAGTTCTGTATCTACAACCTCTTTTGAGGATAAACCTCTACCATTTCAAGGCAACTCTGTGCAGAGAGATGCCTTCTTTCTGAAAACACGTACTCTACTACAAAACGTCAGCATTGTCCAGATTGGAAAGGACATCTCTACATCTCCCTGTAAATTTGCAGGACAACCTCTGCGACTAGGGACCAGACGCAAACCTGCTAGCATACCTGCCTAGCCAAGTTGTCCACAGAGCCTAGTTAAGATGCACAATCATGGCAACTACAGAGTAGTGGGGGTAGGGCAGACAAGGCTCTTGTATAAAAATACTGCTCATTCAAGGACTTCAACTACAGTGAAGACTTGTTTTGGAATTTCCAGACTATTAGAAATTACAGGGCATTAGGTAACTGTCATTTGTCTACTGTGAAATATATAATGTTTGACTGATAGAGGAAATAATGATAAAATTTCCTTCTAGTGCAATGGTGCTGGCCTGCCTGGAGACTGAAGCATTGGCTCTGGTTAGAGTTCCGTTAAGTAGCAAATAAAAATGCAAGGTACTCAGTTAAATTTGAATTTCGGATAAACAATGAATAATTTTTTAGTATAAGTATATCCCCTGCAATAATTAGGGCCCATACTTTATTTGGCAATCTGAGTTCCAGCCCATGACCCTGGAAACTAGAGACTGACCTAGGATCTAATGCAAGACTTGGATGCAAGGAAAGTATGTCACCCCCATACCTTCCCTGAGGACCTGTATCTCTGGCAAAAGGATGACACAGCTTATGTTTTTCAACCAAACTTAGAGATCTTCAATCTTGTTTTTCTGGGTTTCACAAAGATTGAGTGACTTGCCCAGGGCAACAGGGCTGGTTATTTCTGGATCTACTTTCCCCCTTATGAGTCATCTTGAATAATGTAACCTCGAACCTCAAGCTACTAAATCTGACGTAAAAACTGTTCTTATAAAGAGTCCAAAAGTAATAGGAGGGAGAAAAATGACAAACAAAATAAAATAAGGGAAGTAATAAAACAACAATTGACATGTTCTAAAAGTCTTCAAATATGACTTCAAAGGTTGTTATAAGAGTTGAAGCATGTAAACCTTTTTTTGTTGAATTGAAACTACAAAATATGATTGGGATTTTTGTTTACTATTTTTAAAAATACTGTGCTAATTGAATTAACCCAAATGTGTCATTGACTCACTGTATAATACACAAGAGATTTATAACTAGAAAAAAATGCTGGTTAACCATAAAATCTAAGTTGCACAAGACCCAAGTACTGCTATCCTGTGAAGTGTTTAAGAGGGAAAAAATTATAGCTAAAAGTGACACCCAAGGTTCCAGGAAGTAATTTATAAAAACAATTCTCAATATATATAAATTGATTGTTTAAAGGAGAGAAAATAACATGAGATTTCGATTGAAATCCCAACACTTTTAAGCCCTCTTCTGCCCAGTAAATAGTGATAGAAAATTCAAAACTAATAACATATGGAGAACAAAAAAGAGGCAAAAACAAGAATAAATATAGTTGGGGCTTTAAAAGAAAAGTCAAGACAAAATTGTGTTACTGGGTCAGGTGAAATTTTTCTGTAAATTAGGGACTCTTCTCATATGTCTTGTCTGCTGTATATGCAAATGAAGAGAAAAATGTAATAATCTTGAGAGAATACTTCAAAGTGACAAATAATCCTTTTTTTCTTCTGTAGTAGCAGGAGAGGAAGGAATATGTTTCCTTTTAAAGAGTAGGAAAATTGAACTTTGTGAATCCCAGAAGCAATACCATGGCCTCCATCTTCATAAATATTTATAGTTTCTTGGATGTCATCTTGGTACTCTCCCATCAAGGTTTCCTTTTGTATTCTAACACTGATTTGGGGGACCGTGGATTCTAGGGAACTTAAACAATGAACTTAAGCAGTAAAACTAAAACCAAAGCCCAAAGCTCCTCAGTAAACATAGCCATTCTAGAAATCATCAACCATCCAGAAACTACTCCACAAATGATCTCCAACTCTTCCTGGGTACCATCTCACATAGATGTTTCTGGAACTGCCCAGCAGGGCGGAAGTCCTCTAAACAGGCAAGGGTGTGTCCTCACACAGACTCTCCACAGTCTTGAGACTACACAAGATGGCAGCACTTAAGCACAAAGATGAAGTCGATGAAGATGGTGCTTAAGGGATGAATGAAGATCACCCTATGGGCATATTGCCTCAGTGTTTTTGAGAGTTTATGTCTCTGAATTTAAAAATATCAAAATCCTAACGAAATATTCTAGAAGCAGCGAGACCATGACAAAGCAACTCCATTGTTGGAATCCCGCTGTGAGTTTTTTCAAGGTTAAATTCAAGGAGTTACAAATGGCTTCCTGAGTGCCTCGAAAGAGGTCTACTCTGTGGAAGTAAATTAAGGCTAAGCATGTAAGAAAGCGCCTGGGTGAAGTTTTTTAATAATTGCTTTGTCGGAAATACTCCAAGAAAACTGGGGAAAACGTCACAACCTATAGAGTTTCAGAGGGTCAAAAGAGAAAGAGAAAATAAGTCCAGTTCTTGACTCCGTTGATGTTAAACAATGCTTAAAATAACCACTTCACTGGAAAAAAAAAACAAAAAACAAATTTGAAACATTACATGAAGGCTTTTAAAGTCAGAATAAGTTTAAATAGACAGATCTTTCTTTGAAAGACCACTTGCCAGCAAGAGTCATTTGAAAATGGGAGTCTAAAGCACTTGGGAGCCTGTCTGTATAGACGGCATGGCCTCCCCCTGATAATCATCAATTTAAAAAATAAAAAGGAGCCTTTCTTAAACCTAGCTATAAATTCCATTTAAAATGTAATGTTGAATGTAGCACTTCACTTGAAAATATTGTGGTTTTCTCTTTATTTATTTATGCTGGCAGGGACACCAATTCTCACCCAAAATTACAATATTAGTGGCCAACAATCCATTATCTACTAAATAATGTAATAGGATATAAATGAAAACAAGAGTGGATCTGAGCTTGGCTGTATGTAGACTCTCAAAATGAGCTGTACAGAGGAGAAAATCCAATAGAACCCAAATATTTTGATTAAAATGCCTGCTAGCGACATTTGTATGTTGGATGTATGTGCCTGAGTGTGCATGTGTCTTGGCGGCAGGAGAATGTTGAGAGAAAGGGGGGTACGGGGAAACAGCCTGATTCAATCAACCTGCATTATCTAAAATAATTTCACATCAAATAGAAAGAAGTGTATTTGCACACACAGGCACAAGGTCTTGCAAGATAGAACATGGATTTTAAAAAGTAATTATGCAAATTAAAATTACATGAACCTCCAGATGAGCTCTTGGATTTCTCTCTTTATCTAATTCCTCCCCTGAAACAGAGCACGAAGCTGAGGAAAGTCCCCAAGATTCCCAGTGAGGTTCATTAAATCTGATTTCTTTTCAAAAGTCATCAGGCCTGAGATGTTAGGTCTTTAACCATTAACTTTATACAGTCCATATGACTTCTTTTGTCATTACAAAATACATTCCCTCTCCATATTAAAGAGACTTTTAATGAGAGCTCACTGTGTTCCAGGCACTGCATATGACTAAGTGCCACTGGGCATTTGTTTGTTTGCTTCAGAATTCATAATCCCAGAAAAATCCTCCCCTGAAAGTCTGTCAATTTTCTCCTTTTAATCAATTTTCTTCTTTTATTATATTTACCTATGAGATGACCAAACCTGTCATCAGAAATTCTATATCCCAGACATCTCCATCACTACCCAGCCCATCTCAAGCACCCACAACATTGCAATTGGATGTGAATTCCAGAGAGAGAAGACAGACTTAAGCAACCTGGAGGTGGAAAGCTACATCTCTGCACAGGGCCCATTCCATGGGAAAATATGCTCTTGGGCAGTGTTTGCAATGTTGCTGTATCTGACCCAAGCTTTTCTTTATTGGAATATGTAACTGGGAGGACTCCTCCTTGGGAATGAATCACATCCTGCTTTGGTAACATGATAGGATGTTTGAAAAAGTACATGGTCCATTGCTGAGTTTGGCCAGAAATTCATTTGTGCTTTATTGGCATTTGCTCTTTCGTTCTGGTCTTCAGGAAGTGAGTAGAGCATACAATAGCTCTGTTTGTGTGGTTTGAGACATGAGGGGGAATGATGGGTGAGTCAAGGTCTCAATGAAGGGTGGGACGTGAGTCTAGAGGGCCAATGGGAGCTGGTGGGAGAGGAGGGGAGTCTTGGCCACCAGCAGAATGAGTGGCAGTGGAGCAAGGAGGACCCAAGAGGGAGTGGAGGGGAAGTCAAGAGGACCATCCTTAAGCAGAGGAGGGTCCTGAAAGGAGGTAAATAGAGGCAGCATTTAAATACATAGTTAGACAAAAAATCATAGGGTCTAGCTCAACACTCTTTTCTAAACTGATGAATTTACTTCAGATCACCAGTGAAAGGACTGTGTCCAAGGGAGGGACAGGAAACATCTGCACTTGATGCAGATATAGCACAGCAGGGGTCTGACCCGGCCAGCAGAGACAAACCCAGTTCCAGAACCCTCGTGGGAGGTCCGTGGAAGTGACACTCAGCAGAACACCCGAATGCTTCCAATGCCACATGTCTAAAGCAGGACCCGAGAAGGGTCCTTCCTAGTTCCAGTCCACAGAACCATGTCTGTTGACACAATTGATAGAATCCTGTGTGTACAGAGCAAGCTGAGGAACTCTAAGCACGGGCCTCAAATCTAGGGGCTCACCCAACCAGAGAGTAAAACGTATTATACAGTCATAAAGGTAATAATAATGTCATTAAGAAACAATAAAATCAAAAGAATAGAAAGTCCAGAAATACACTGATGGGTATGCAAAAAACTAGAGAGGCAGGATAGGGTAGTATTTAAAGAGTTAGGGCTCTAGAGCTAGCCTAATTGGGTCTGATTTCTGGATTTCCACCTCCTAACTTTGCAATGTTGGGTAAGTCCCTGAATGCTCCTGTGCCTATTCCCTTCTCTGTAAAATGAAGGCAGTAATAGCAACTCACAGGGTGGGGATGAAATAGGTTAATACATGAAAAGCTTAGCATGGTGCCTGGATGTAGTTATCATTCAGTAGGTCCTATCATTGCATGGAAAAATAGCTTTCAAACAAGGGAACATGATGGTTTATTTGATAAAGAATGATGTCACAATTGGCCAGATATTTGGGGATAAACATTTGATCCCTTCTTTATCTTCTATTCTAAAATAAAATCCAGCTGCATCATGAATCACAGCAGTTCTAGAAGAATATGAGGGTCAATATTTAAATAATCTTCGGGTAGAGAGGGTCTTTCTAAGCACAATGCCAAAATGAGAGAACCGGATGAGATAGGAAAATGGATAGATGTGGTTATATGAGAAATGGAAAACTTCCAGGCTGTAAGACAAAATAAAGAAATAAAATGAAAACCAACTCACTCTAGATAATTTTAGAAAATAAATGACAAGCTAGGAAGAATATTTGTGACATCTAAGGCATCCCAAAGATAATATGCTCAATATATAAAGAGCATATTAAACTTTTTATAAATCAATAAACAAATCTTATATATCAATAAATAAAATTTAATTATCTCTGCCAGGAAAATAGGCATGGGATATTATGAATAAGATTCATAATAAAATATGTAAATAGATAAAACATGAGATTAATCTAATGAATAATCAAAGGGATATAATTTAAAATAAGATAAAATTTTTCACTTTTAAAATTGAAAATTATTTTCAAATGACCATGGCCAATATCAGAGAGGGTACAGGAAAATAAACCACTTTCCATCCTGTTTGTAAAAGTATAAATTGGCTCAACTTTTCTGTAAGACAAATTTTTAGTATATATCTAATATGCATAACCTCTGACCTAGATTTTATGCCTCTAAAATTTAATTTCTAAAATGTTCTTAGATATTAAAATAACACAAATTTACATATAAAGATATTTACTGCAACATTTCTAATAATATAAAAAAATTTGACCACCTTAGTATCAGAGAGGTTATTGGTTAGATAAATGTTAATACGTCTTTGGCAGCCTTGAAAATGCACCTCTTAGATCTCTGACTGTAGTTGACTGAGACCTCCAGCTGCTGCACTCTGAAATCCATTGCCTGCGTATGGAGAACCTCCTAAAATACATCTATGCAGTGTGCAGCAACGCCTCCTCATCTGTAAGAGATACATTGCAAGACCACCAGTGGCAGCCTGGAACCACAGATAGTGCCAAACCCTATGCGTACTATGTTTTTTTCTATGCAAACATAACTATGAGACATGTTCACCTTTCTACTTAAAAGAAGCACAGTATGGCTTCTCTTTAGATTATCCTAATTGCTAGCATCACTACTCTTGTGTTTGGGGATCATTACTCTTTTTTTAGTGCTGGAGATGAAACCTAAGGCCTGTTCATGCATGTCATGCACTCTACCACAGAGCTACACCCCCCAGTCTGCCATTATTAGGTAATATTAGGGGTACTTGGACTTAAGTATTATGATCCTGTAACAGTTGATCTGATAACTGAGGCAACTCCCAAATGACTAATGGGTGGGTGGTGTATACAGTATGGATACGCTGGAAAAAGGGAAGAGTCATGTTCCAAGATAGACAGAGCTGGATAGCATAAGGTTTCATCATGTTACTTAGAATAGTAAACAATTTTAAACTTGTGAATAGTTTACTTGAGTAATTTTCTATTAATATTTTTGGTTTATGGCTGACTGCAGGCAACTGAAACTGTGGGAAGCAAAACTGTGGATAAGAGGGTAATAATGTATTACTAAATTGGCATTCAAGTGGTGTGGAGGGAGAATAATATATAACAACATAAAGAGATGATCCAACTATGTAAAGTGATATGTCAGTGTATGTATACAAAATAGGTTAGCAAATGATATGTACAGTATGATCTCATTATTAGGAAAGATAAGTGTAAACATATGCATAGACACCAAATGTTCACATTGCTATCTCTCAGCAGTGATACTGAGTATTTTTATTTTCTTCTTTTCACCTATCCATGTTTAATTTTCTCCCTAAGAAACACATATTACTTTATAAATAAAAAAGTTAAGATCATTTAAAAATATAATTGTCACTTCCTTGCATTGTTTAATCTGACTTTAACTTTACATTTTCTGCCATGATCTAATATCATTTATTCTTTTGCAAGTTAGCATTAGATGTGGAAAATAAGATATTTTAAAGGAATATAACAATTTCTGAACTGGAAAGGAAGTTTGATGCCTATAAGCATGAATTTTGGTCTTTAAAACAGTCATTCTGCCAGGCGTGGTGGCGCACACTTGTAATCCCAGTATTCGGGAGGCTGAGACCGGAGGATCGCAGGTTCATGGCCAGCCTCAGCTACTTAGTGAGGCCTTCTGCAACTTAGTGAGACTCTGTTTCAAAATAAAGAATAAAAAAAATAGGGCTGGGGGTGTAACTTGGAGGTATAATGCCCCTGGGTTCAATCCCCAGTACCACAAAAAAAAAAAAAATAATAAATAAAACAGTTATTCTCGTAGACTTCGTAATGCTATCAGATTAGGTAGGTGGTATTATGGGTAAATATTTTCTTTAAAGAATTCTCTTAATGTTGGGAGTTGCTTTGATAACAAATGGCATTTACCATGTAGCCAATGAAAAAACATCCACCAGATGTTTTCTTGCCTGGCCTAAGGGATTTGAGCAAAACCACAAGTAACCCTCCCTGTCCAGGCCAGACCTCCAGCCTTTGCTTCCTCTTGGTACCTAGAGTCCAGGCTCTTCTTGTCTGTGGCCTTGAGAGATTTTACACTTGCTAAGGGTTTCTCTTTTTTTATACTTGTGATAGTTAATCTAATTTGTCAACGTGACTGATCATGACACACCCAAGATCATGTGACTTTGGGTGTGTCAATAAGACAATTGGTTTATGTAACAGCAGATTAAACAGAAAGTCCTGCCCTAAATGTAGGCAGCAGGGTTCTGATAGGTGCAGGACTTAGATAAAAGGAGAAAGCCGCGTAGAGGGATGCGTGACTCTTTCCGAAGAAAACGCATCTGCTCTCGTCTGAGATCGTCGGCCTCCAGCTTCGCCGTTTCTCTGAAGAGCTTCTTGATCTTCTGCTCTCGTCTGAGATCGTCGGCCTCCAGCCCTTCGAACTGAAACTTCACCATTGTTTCTCCGAAGAGCTTCCTGATCTTCACATCTTGGACTGGGACTGAATTAGTGGTTGCTCCGATCCTAAGACTCCAGCTCTTAGACCGCTCGACCAGCTACTGGTTCCTCTGACTCTCCACGTGCAGTCAGAACTTGGGACTACATTGTAAACTGATCTGATAAATCCCTTTTTCCATATACTCATTCTGTGAATTCTGTTACTCTAGTGAACCCTGGCCAATACACTTGTGTTGGTGCCTTGTAGTCTCACATCATAATGTAGTCCATAGTGATCACGACATACATGTACACAGCACTTGGCTTCCAAGTCCACAACTGCCTCTCTCCTACCGTTTTCATTCTAGCTTAACCTTTAAAATCCATCTGCTTTCTCCTTCCCACCCTGACTCTTGCCCTAAGGTGCTTCTCAGAGGCAATTTTCTCTGCTGTTCTACTCTTAGTGATGGTAAATAGACTTTCCACCTGCCTATTTTGCTTTCTGTCAAAATAGTTTTCTAAAAATCTTTTCTTAGCTCTTTATAGCCTTGACAGTTATAAACAGCCCGTCTGAACTGTGACCCCTGCCATGTCTCTCTTCAACCTTCTGAAGACAAATTCCATCTGGCCTTGAGATGCTTCACTTATGGTCCCTTAAACTATTAAGAATACTCAAGATCCCACCGTCCCCAATGGGTACATCCACCTCATAAATGTAGCCTCGCCTCAGGTTGCTCTTGACAACTTCACAGCTTAGTGGAGAAGATTTTTGTTGTTTGTTTCCCCCTTATGCTACTCCTTCTTATGATCCTCAGATATTGGCATCTAGGTACCTCCCTCTGCTTCCCATGAACCCTTGTTTACAACACTTGGACTTTCCTTCCTCTAGTTCTATGAAACATAACTTCCCAGCTGGATGTGTGGTATAGGCCTGTAATCCTAGTACTTGGGAGTCTGAGATAGGAGAATTACAGGTTTGAGGCCAGCCTTAGCAGTTTAGCAAGACCATCAGCAACTTAGTGAAACCCTGTTTCAAAATAAAAAATAAAATAGGTTGTAATCCCAGTACTTTGGGAGGCGGAGACCGGAGGATCCGGGTTCGCGGCCAGCCTCAGCTCTCTCGCTCTCTCTCTCTCTCTCCCTGTCTCTCTCTCTCTCTCTCTCCTTAGTGAGGCCTTCTGCAACTTAGTGAGACCCGGTTTCAAAATAAAGTATAAAAAATAGGGCCGGGGGTGTAGCACGAAGGTAGAATGCCCCTGCGTTCAATCCCCGGTACTACAAAAATAAATAAATAAATAAAAAATAAAATAAAATAGGGCTGGGAGTGTAGGTCAGAGGTAGAATGCCCCTGGGTTCAATCCCCAGTAAACAAACAAAAACCCCCCACAACTTCACATATCCCATCCTTTCTAGGATGAAGAGAAGAACAAGGACGAAGAGGAGGATAAGGAGGAGGAAGAGGAAGACAACAACGAGGAGGGAAGGAGGAGGAGGAAGATGAGGCAGAGGAGGAAAAGGAAGATGAGGAAGAGGAGAAGGAGAAATAGGAATGGAGGAGGAGGGGAAGAGGAAGAGAAGGAGGGGGAGAGAAGCAGGGAGGGGCTAATATTAAGTGCTCACTGTGTCTGAGCACCACCAGAAGGGCTGTCTGTCTTTTCTTATTTAACCCTCTGTCCTCCTCCGTCCTCCTTTTCACAGCAACCAATTTGTGGACCATCATATCTCAAGCAGACAAACCTAAGGTTTTATATACATCAGAGTTACATAAGGAAGATGTTTAAAACACAAGCGTCCCCGACCCACTGATGTTGAAAGATTAACTCACAAGGTGCTGATATCAGGAGTTAAGGCCTTTGGGGGGTGGTGGTGGTTTGGGAGTGGGGTCCTCATTAATGGGATCAGTGTCTTTATAAAAGAGGTGTCAGAAAGCTGCCTTGCCCCTTCCACCATGTGAGAACACAGCTAGAAGGTACCATCTTCCAACCAGAAGGTTGGCTCTCACCAGACACTGAATCTGCCTGGGATTCGATCCTGGACTTCCCAGCCTCCATAACTATGAGACATACATTTCTGTTGGGTATAAGCCACTCAGTTTATGGTCTACTCATGTGTCACTTGGTGATAGGGATACCTTCTGAGAAGTGTGGATTAGGCTAGTTCATCATTCTATGGACATCAGAGAAACTAACATCATTACACAAACTAAGATAGCTACAATGTCCCAGACAATGTAATCTTATGGGACCATGGTTGTATAGGCAGTCCATTTTTGACCAAAATATCATAGTAGTCCAAGTGGACCAACACACCTATCCATGAAGATTCTAATTTGGTAGGTCTAGTAAATACCCCACGTGAGGGATTCAGTGATCCTCATACAACAGTGCACATTGAAATATCTTGGGGAGTTTTGGAAAATACACAGCCCAAGACAACACATTAGATCTCCTGCAGGTATACAGAAGATGAGGGCAGGGATCACTGTACTCTTGCTCAATATCTAAAATGCATCAGCAAAGTGGCCTACATGGCTGTGTAGATTGAATGACCTCAAGAGAATGCATAATGTACATAGATTACTGATTTGCACAACATGATGATCTTGCAAAATAGATATCTAATAAATTCAGTAAGTGAGTCAGTGATTGGAAAGAAGGTCTTAAAGTATTCTGTGACTCTCACAGCAAAAAATGTAAAGATTAAAAACTGACCAAAGTTAGGGAAGCTCCTTTTAGTAGGCTGAATAATAGCCTCGAAAATGTCCAGGTCCTAATCCCTGAATATGCTACCTTACGTGGAAGGTTTGTAGACATAATTACAGATCTCAATATGGGTAGATGGTCCTGCATTATGTGGGTGCACCCAGTGTAATCACACAAGTCCTTATAACTAAGAGAGGGAGGCAGAGGGTTCAGAGTCAAAGAAGGAGATGTGATGGCAGAGGTCATAGCAATGCCATCGCTGGCAGGGGGCCGTGAGCCAAGGAAGGCAGGCCCCCTCTAGAAGCTGGAAAGGGAGGAAACACATTCTCATCTAGGGTCTCGAGAAGCAATGGAGCCCTACCAGCACCTTAGTCCAGAGAGACCCACTGTTGACTTCTGACCTCCAGAACTGTAAGATTTGTGTCATGTAAGTCATGAAGTTGTGGTCATTTGTTACGGCCAAAATAGGAAACCGATACATCCTTCCATGAGTGATTCATGGGAGGTAGCTTCCAGAAAGGGGGAGCATTAGTTTATATTGGTCTCTAATAAATACCTGTATACTTACAAAGTTGAAACGACATCCATCTATTATCTCGCAGTCCAGTAGGCTGGAAGTCGAGGCAGGCTTGACAAGGTTCTCCAGTCAGTGTTTGGTAAAGATGAAAAGGTACTGGCTGGGCTGAGCTTTTATCTGGAGGCTCTGGGAAAGAATCACTTCTAAGTTCACTCAAGTTGCTGGCCAGGTTTATTTCCTTTGGGTGGTAGAACTGAGGTCCCATTTCCTTGCTGGTCTGAGCCGAGGCTACATTCAGCTCCTAGAAGCTGCCCCCAGTTCTTGCTTCTGGGCTCCCTCCATCCACAAGCCATCAGTGGGGCATCAGGTCCTTACTGAGCTCCAAATCTCTTGACATCCTCTTCTGTGTCCAGCTGGAGAAAGCTCTGCTTTTAAAAGGCTCATGAGACTCAGTCCAGCCCAGTGAAAGTCTTGCCTTGCCATTTAATGTAAAAATTATGTTCTACCCACACTCAAAGAGAAGGGGGTAATATAAAGACAAGCGTTTTGGGAGGTCATCCTTAGATTTTTGCCTGCCACAGGGAGTTCTGAGTGTAGTCTTGATCTACTTAACTATCCTCCTAGCCTAGGAAGAAGGCCAGCCCTAGATGCCTGGGCTAAGGGCCATTAGAGTTTCATGTCCAGAGTGGGGCTCATCTTTCATTAGCTGTGAATGTGCAGATAAAGGGACTTTGGGTCAGAATTGGGGATAGAGAATAAAAGGTGAAATAAAAATGAAAAATAACATTTTTAGCTTATTTTAATCTTGGGACTTTCTCTTTTGTATATTCTTGATTTTTATGTATTGTTATTATTATCTTATTATTATTTTTGATACTGGGCATTGCACCCAGGGGCATTCTACCTCCAACCTTCACCCCCAGCCCTTTTTTTATTTTGAAACAGGGTCATTCTAAGTTGCTGAGGCTGGCCTTGAACCTGCAATTTTCCTGCCTCAGCCTCACAAGTACTGCGATCACAGGTGTGTGCCACCACACCCGGCTATTCTTGAATTTTAGAGGATTAAATCAGAAATGTCTGCAACATACCCGAGGGGCTTAAGACAAAGCCTGTTTCCTAACTTTCCTTCCCCTTGGTTTTCTGCCCTCTCTCACTCCCTTATCATCAGACAAAAGGGATACAGGTTTGGGCCTGCACCAAATATAATCAAAGTCCCATTGTGAGATTAGATTCCTATGCAAATTAAAGTACTCTAAAGAAAACAGGAAGTTGACCAACTGCAGAACATATGGAATCTATCCTGCATCCTCTATTTTCTTTAAGCTGTGGATTCCTACTCATTTGACTAGGCTGATTCATTTTCATTTTTATTTCTTTGAATCTTTGAACTTTAAAATTCATATCCATTTTCCTTTGGCTTAGGAGTCCTCTGAGAGCCTGCTACCTCTTTAATAACTCTTCCGTAAGTAATTCTTATTCTATTTCTAATCTGTAAAGTTTTTTGACTTTCTGCCCCAAGGCAATTCAATAGACAGAGATCACAGTAGACTCTTCACGTCTCATTTTATCGAACAGTTCTGCCACCCACCCTGAGTCTTTGTAGGAATTTAGTACTATTTTTGTCGTATCTGGTTCATGCTAAAGAACAATTCTCTGGTCCCTCCGCTAAAGCTCTTGGGAGGATCTGCTAGATGGTTAACAGAGCTCAGCAAGCTACTTTTGTATCCTTCACTTCCTATAGCATCTTGCATCTTGCAAACTTCATGAGGTTATCCAATTCGGAAGACCTTGTTTCTCATACTTGCCCATTCCGCAAAGTGGAGGATTTTTACTCTGTCCTGAAACCATACTACTGGATGATTGAATCTTCAATACTCCTCCGCTACTTCTCACCTTCTCCATGAAAAATCTGGAAAGTTATGAATGGAGCTGGCTAATTATGTCTCATTAATAGATTTTCTGTATACATTTTTAAAAGGAATGTTCTGTAAGCTTTTATACTTGTACACATGTAAAACGTGTAGTTGGGTATTTAATTCCCACAGATGAGCATGTAATACAAGCCCAGGAATGTTCCTGTGGAAGGGCCTGCATGGCACATTTGACCATACTCTTGTGTTCCCCTCATGCCCTTCGTTCTAAGCTAATGGTGTTCATTTTGAATTTTGATAGTAGCTGAGGAACTTAGGAACAGCTGAATTCTCTCTGCTTCTTAAGCATGCCTCCTTCTATGGGGTTCCCAAGGGAATAGGAAAAATAAAAATCCACTTATCATTTTATTAGAAATTGTCCAAGAGCTCAGTTTTTTCACAATGAACCATACTGGAAAAGTTTAGATGCCAACTGCTTCTACTCCAGCCTTGCATGCCCCTGTGTGGAGAAGAGGAGAGAGAAGGAGGGTCAGATAGCGGGATGTGATCAAGAATGCCAGCTCAGTCTCCATTAACCCAGCCAGCTGCAAAGAGAAAGGAAGTAGGGGTATATGACTTTGTGAAGCATCTCCCTCCACTCTCTTGCTTTTTTATTACCTCATTCCATCCTTAAAACATGCCAAGCCCTTTGCTTTCTCCACATCCTTTGCATTTGTTAGTAAATGCTCTTCCCCAAGATGGTCATTTTCCCATGAATATTCAGCTCATAACTCAGACCTTGTCTCCTCTGAGAATTCTTCCTTGCCCATCCTAGCTAAAGCCTTCTTCCAGACCCTCTCGCGTATGAGCCTGTTTCATATTCTCGATGGCACTTAGGGACAAAATGTGTGCATTCATTGGCTTCCTCCTCCTGATAGACTGTCAGGGGCCCTGTCTTATTCACTGCTGTATCTCCAGCACCTAGAACAGTGCTTGGGTCATGGCAGGAGCTCAGCAAGTACTTGTTGATGGGTTGCCAGTGATCCATCTCCAGTAAGCATAACCCAGTTGGTGTCTTGAAAGCCACTCAATTGGATCAGCATAACTTTAGGGAATGCGTGTGAAAGAAGCAGGAAGACTGTTGTGTTAGTTATATAATTTGGCATAGCAAATTCCCCCACAACATAATAGTTAAAAACAAAACAAACAACTCCATTTTTTTTATTATTATTTTTTAAGGTTTTTTTGGTACTGGGGATTGAACCCAGGGACATTCTACCTCCAAGCTACACCCCAAGCCCTATTTTTATTCTTTACTTTGAAACTGGGTCTCATTAAGTTGCAGAGGCCTCACTAAGTAGCTGAGGCTGGCCGCGAACCCAGATCCTCCATCTCAGCCTCCCAAGTACTGGGATTATAAGCATGCGCCACCACGCCCATCTAACAACTCCATTTATTATCTCAGTTTCTGTGGTCAGGAAGTCAGATGGGCTTAGGTGGATTGCTCTTGCTCTGTGTCTCCCCTAAGGTTGCAGTCAAGTTGTTGGCTAGAGCTGCAGACTTCTAAAGATTAATGGAGCTGGAGGGTCTGCTTCCAAGAAGGCTCATTCACATGGCCATTGGCAGGAGGCCTCAATTTCCTGTGGACTTTTGGCAGGAGGCCTTAGTTCTTCTCCACATGGACCTTCTCCTCAGCCTATGGAAGTGTCTTAACAACGTGGCAGCTGGCTTCCTTCTGTGCCTGTGACAAAGAGAGAGGCAGAAGCCACGAAGTCTTTCATGACCCAGCCTTGAAGATGACATAGCATTATGTCTGCCATATTCTCTGGTCACACAGATCAGCCCTGGCATAAAATGGGAGGCAGCTACACAAAAGTGCTAATAACAGAGGAGAGGACCATCCAGGGCCTTCTTGGAGACTATCTACAGCACCTGTGTTCATTCCTGCGTTGCTTGTCCGCAAAACTGACTTGCTGTGATAGGTTAGGTTGGAGGAGACCAGGGGAAGAGAAGACTGGGAATTTAACCATAGAATGTCGGGTTGAGGGGTAGAGTGAACCTATATGCAGGATGGAGAGAAAACTCCAGTTGAGCAAACAAAACAAGGTGTCTGGACAAAGCCACAGTAGATGACAGTAAGAGTTGTAGAAAATGGTTGGCCAGAGATGAAGGAGGCTGCACAATGCACAAAAGGTCCTGATAGTGAGCCCAGAGACAGGGATGCACAGAAGACTATATTTGAAGATTAAGGCAGAAAGATACTAAAACAGAGTATCTAGCCTTAGACTTGTACCAAAACAGAACTTTGAGAGAGAATTTCATCACATTTTATACTGGTTCTTTATTATCCCCACCTCCTCCCTGCCATTCTGTTACCCTCCAAAACAATTCCAAAGACCACTGTTCATTTCCATTTCCTGAGTCACAGAAATGGCTTGCCTCTTACTTTATTGAGAAATTTGAGGTTAATGTTCTTTTTTTACTGGCTGTTTTCCCACAGCTAAGAAAAGCATAGAAATATCTCTGATACTAAAAACAAACAAACAACAAAATGAATAAAACCTTCCTTTACACTCTAAAACTGCTAGGAACTGCCCAACAACTCCATTCCCTTGGTCACACAAACTTCATACAGATGTTCAAATGCAGCATTTCTACTTCTTTATGACCTATTTGAAGTCTGTTTCATTTTCCTCTATTCTGATAGAACTCTCTGTGAGGTCTCCATAAGTGTTTCTGTTCTAGGCTCCAAAAGCAGTTTCCAGCCCTTATCCTCTAGGACCTTTCTGTTGTACCAAAGACACCCTGTTCCTCTTTACTGAGTGCTTTCAGTCTTTGGCTTTCATGACACCCCCCCACCCTGGCTGTCCTTCCTCTAACTGCTCTGCTGAAAGCCCCTTAACTGTTCTGCCATTGGATCACTGCTCTTTACATTCTGTAACTTTACTCTGAGACAGTGCACTCTCGTGATTTAAACTATGACTTATATACTCCTGATGGCCGCCTTTATCTTCTAGGCCAGACCTTGCACTGGAGCTTCAGACTCTATAGTCAATTGACTATCTGACTTCACTGTGATCTCCCCAAATACAACATTCTGGATTGTCCACAACATAACACCCTGGTCCCTGTTTCATTCTGTATTCTCACTACTGTGATCCACAAAATCTGATGATCACAGATAGGGGAAAGAAGATTTATTTGCTCACAGTTCTGGAGATTTCAGGGGTTCAGTCCATGTTAGGCCGGGTGCAGTTAGTGGAGCTCAGGGCATGGCCTCAAGATGCAGAGAGAGAGCATGAGTGGAAGGACTCTGCTCTCACATCATGGAGGCGTGAAGCAGAGAGAGCTAGCAAAAGGAGGAAGGACTATATATAATCCCCAAGGCCACACCCCCAGGAACCCTTCCTCAGCAACCAGGCCCCACCTCCAAGATGGCCGCCTCATCTATGTGAGGTCTTGGGAACATTCTAAACCCAAACCATAACCTCCCCCAAATCTGCTTTTTGTAGCATATTTGCTATCTCACTAGTTCAGGCTATCATTATGTCTCTCTTGATTACTTTAACAACCTCTTCTTATCTGATCTCCAATTTCTTACTTTTCTAAGTCATTATTTTTAAAGAGCAGTTTTAGGTTCACAGCAAAATCGAGAGGAAGGTACAGATTCCACATAAATTCCCTCCTCTGACACATGCACAGCCTCCCTCATTATCAGCATCCCCCGCTAGAATGGCACATTCGTTATATTTGATGAATCTACATTGACATACCACAATCACTCAAAGTCAGTAGTTTACACTAGAGTTCATTCTTGGTGTTGTACATTCTAGGCATTTGGACAAATGTATAATGATGTGTATTTGTCATAATGCTTTAATATCACAAAGCCATTTCTTTGCCATAAAAATCCTCTGAGCTCTGCCTATTCATGCCTCCCTCCCCTCAGTCCCTTGTAATCACTGATCTTTTTTACTGTGCCCACCCACAGTTTTAATTTTTCCAGAATGTCAGAGAGTCATATCTGATCTCCCCATTTCTCTTTTACCTCTTCTTAGAATTTTCTTTCACATAGCTGCCAGAGCACTCTGTCTATAACCACAAATTAGACTGTGTCACGGACTGAAATCCTTTGGTCGTTCTCTATTGTCTTCAGTCCAAAGTGGAAGGTGTATCACATTGCACATAAGATGGCTTGTGAGTTGGTGCCTGCCTTCCTGCCTCTCCAATTTCATTTCTTGCATTTCCAGTAACCCTGAATAGCATGTACTTGCATGAATACAGCACACTCTTTTCTTTTTCCTTGCTGCTGGCAATTCTAAACCTTCTTCATGGAATGCACATTTCTATTTTGCCCGACCGATCTATGCTCCTCCTTTAAAGTTCATCTCAGGATAACCTCTTCCAAGGTGACTTATCTGACCACCTCCATCTGCCCTGATGACCCAGGCACCCTTGCCCAGAGCCCCCTAAAACCTTGCATGACCTCTGACTTTGCACTTACTCCTGTCTCCCCAGGGCCTTTGAGCACCTTTGAGAACAAAGACTGGACCTTTTGTGACTGTGTTCTCAATACCTGGCCCCTTATTTGACATATAAGAGGCCTCATTAACATTTTTGTTGACTAATGAAATGAACTGCCTGAGAACCTTTTGCCCAGTTTCTTCTTCAGTGTCAGAATGGAGAATGTCCTCAACCATGACTTAGGAAAATTAATATGACATGAATGTTTTCAGGGACTCAATCCCAGATCAGCAGCAAAGATTGCATAGGACACAATTTTGCAGGTGCTGACAACTGTGGCAAGAAAGAAGCATTGTGCCTCAGGAGGCAGCATCTTCAAGCAGTGGCAAACATGTGGGTGCTACAATACAGGGAAGATGGGGGGGCTGGGGAAAGCCTACCATGATCTAAAAATGAAGACACACCCAGAGGAAGCCTCTATTTCACACAGTCTTTCTTCAAGTAGAGTACAGTCATGTGACTAAATTCTGTTCAGCAGGACTTCAGTGGAAATTGTGTGTTAAATTTACATAAAGTGTCCCTAAATGGAAAAGATGCATGCTTCCCTTTTCCTCTGTTCTGCTAGACAGAAAATGGATGCATTGATTGGAACTGGAGCAGCCATCTTGGATGATGAGCTAACCATGAATGCATGATGCTCAGAGTAGAGAAACGACACAGAAAGAATCAGGATGAAAGACGCCATGTGAGCAAGCTCTGTGCTGGCCTTGGACCACCTTTTATAAGAAAGAGAAACATAGTTTTGTGATATACATATCATATATAGTTTTGATATATATGTATATATATACATATATATCATATATAGTTTTGATATATATATATACATATATCAAAAGTCACAAGTAGAAATATAAAAGCTGTTTATATGACATCTCAGAGAATCTTGAGCTTTATAATGTTTTAGAATGCAACTATGTGAACTTCAAAGTATAATATTTTTACCCATTCAAGATTCTACTCACTTAAGATGTGTGGCAGAGGAAACACTGTACAGAAAGAGTGGGCTTGGGAAGACTTGCAGATGAATATAAGGAAAGCTTTGGCATTCTGTAGAAGGATAGTGCAGTATCCTTTGAATGGACTCACATGCTGCCGATGCACACTCTCCTTCCAGAAATACTTGTGTGCTTAACTCGGTCAGGTGTGGTGTAGACCTTCAAGCAAAACTAACCAATGAAGGGAATGGGGTGGTAATTATGGAGTTGAAAAAGCAGTTTTGGGGTGAGGATTTTCCTGGAAAAACCAAGGAGCTCAGAAGGCCCACAGACCATAAAGATTCACCTTCTGAATCCATGCCACCACTTGGAGGACTTGGAGGGGAAGGAAATGTACTTGAATTGACATACACTTGCACACCCGCTGAAAAGTTGCAAATGCATCAGTCATCCATACTTGACTGATAATCATTTTAATCAGACCAGTGATTGGCAGTGGCCAGCTTCAAAGGAAGAGAGATCACGAGAAAGCAGGGTTGGGGAGAAAAGCATGGTCATCCTTGTGGGAGGAGACAGGCTTGCATGAGACTTTGCTACCCAGATTCCAGCAAGGCTGAGTGTCTGCAGAGCAGGGTTGAGAGGAGTGTGGGAAGGGATGGGGGAAAACTTGGTCCACTTCCCAATTTGCCCTGGGCTCTGTCAGGGCTGGTGTGCACTGAAATCACCTCAGAGCTGCTCTCGGCACGTCTGTGGTGCATGAGATTGCAGAGCTTCAGTGTCAGGACATGTCTGGAAACTAGAAACCATGACCAGCTCTGGGCTGGTCTGGGCCCACAAATGGATGATGGCAGCCATTTAGTGAATACTGTGGATGATGAGTTCTGCAAAGGGAAGTAATTCACAGAGGTCACAAATGGCCACCTGGTCTGACCCTTCTTGGTCTAGCCCTAAATGCAGATATCCTTAGCACAGGCAGGCCAAGGGGTTTTCTGCCCAGCTTTGTCTAGCACTTTGCAGGGGCTAGTGGAAAGACAAGAAAGAGAAAGGGGCGAGAAGTGCCAGCTTCCTGTTGCAGAAGGATGCTGAGAGACAGCGAGGCCCTTCTTCCTGCTTCCAAATATGGCTGCTTAGGGAAATTTTAAAAATATAAAGATTCTAGGTCCCAAGTCTGGAAGACTTCTAATTCCAATGACCTTGGTGATGGTGATCAGCAGCCCAACCTGAAGATGGAGAGGACCGGGGTGGGAATAGCCTCAGACATCTCCTTTTCCAGTGCAAAGGCCACCAGTGTGTCCAAATCTTTGTGATTCAAACAGAACAAAACCTGTGTAAAACCAATGAACTGTGTTGAAAGAAACACCATCCCCTGTTTAGTGACTATGAAATTTTAATTATTTCAGCAGACCCAGAAACCACATGGAAACCAATCATTCTTCAACATGCTTCCTGGGTTTCTTTAAAAAGTATATTCCCTTGGGACAACAGGGAAGCAATTCTGCTGACTTAGACAAACAAAGAAAAGTAGGTGACGTTCGCCTTGGTCTTCCATCATCTCTGCTTTCCACTGAACAGGTGTCTGGAACTCTCATTCTTGGCCACAGATGCTCCGAACACTGGCTCCTGTAGCTCTGCCTAACCTTGTACTACACAAGTAGTGCATCTTCCTCCTCTCTCCACCTTCTTTGTCCCCAGCCTCCCCTCAAATCCAAATACTCTCATGTTCACTTAGACCAAGAAAGCAGTCATTTGCAAAGCAAGCTAATTAGTGGTTGTCCGTGGAGGTCCTGGGGACACCACACATTCCCTGGAGAGTGCCACACTTCCTGAGCTTTCCCCACTGTTCCCTTATAGGGTGGTTGTTGATCTTAGTGAGTGACCATATGCTAAAGAACTCAATACTCCCCTTGAAGGGTTCAAGAATTGATAACATGAGTAAGACATAGGAAGCCTGGTATTTTTGAAGTCTGGCTGCTCGAGACCAAAGAAAAAAGTATAGACTGGAACAACAAGCTGGTTTTTCGGTGTCACCCTGAACCTATTCCATTGAAATATTTTTGAATAAAGCAACTGCAAATTATGCTCTGTTCAAGCAAAGTGGCAGTTGTCTTACTGAATGAGCATTCAAGGACAGTAGAAAGAAGAGCTGAGTGCCCTTCTGCTCATTCAGAGAATTATGAAATGGGCCACTCAATGTCAAACTCTACTTGCTTCAAGAATACAGCCTATGATTTAGGGGAACTAGGAGGTTGGCTTTAAGATCACAGAATGTAAGATTCTGAAGGGGCTTTTCTGAATCTATTTTTCTTTGGCTGATAGGAAAATTGGTTTACCATCTCTGAGCACCACCAGCAAATCACAAGAGAAGCAGGTAGCTTGAATGATTGGCATGTGTTGAAGACTGGGGGAGAAATTAAATACCTTCAAAACTGAGGATGAACAGACACTGGATGTCTTCCAGAATCTTCTTCCTGTCCCTTCAGTAGCCAGCAAAATTTAATTGATTATTGATGGCTGAGGACCCTACTGGTATCCCCAAGAGGTGATGTTTCCTGCTCCATTACTGAAAAATGTCCTCAGAAACCAAGGGACCAGTTATTTCCCACAACTATACTTGGGTCATGATGCACCACTCTAGACAAAGACCAGATTTTCAGGATGGTGTATTATATCTGTGACATGGTGAGCGAGACCAGTTTAAAATGCTCAGAACACCCATCCTGCTATCAGAAGGACAATTGCAGGAATCATCAATTCACACACATTGTTGGGTAAGATTTCCCATGAATATTAGGGACAGTAAGCTGCTCTTTCAATTCTTGACCCACTGGCCTCTCCAATCCTGGTGCATATACAGTATTTTCTCTACTTGGCTATTGTGACCTGGACCTCATTTGACAGCTCAAAATCCCTCTGGCAATTCACCTTCTCTGTAATTTACCTTTAACTACCAATATGTACTTGCTGTGAAGCTTACTTGTTGAAAGGTTGGTTCTACCATGCAGGTTTTTATTATCAACCCAAATATTCTCATAAATCACAAGGTACTAGATTTTCCCTCCATGACACACACTTAGATTGGGCCTCTGCACTTATATAAAATGTTATTTTAGGAGGATATCAAACATAGGCCCAAAGCAAAAAACCTACTGAGTTGAAGTTCAACCTCTTGGACAGGATCTTGGTGTTGGCCAGACAAAGACATGGGTTTGAAAGACAGTTCTCTGATTTATCATTGGGTCAGTGTTATATAAGCCCACCTTATTTCTCAGGTCTGGCCATTTACCCACGATCCTAGAGGATCCTGCCCCTCTCATTCCTCCCATTTGGGGCTGCCATCTTTGCTTCCTTTCACTGAAAGATTGAAGCAGTGAGATAACTCTCATCAGGAGGTAGCCAACTGTCCTCTCTGTGCACACTGATGCCTCTTGACCTTCTTCCAGGACAGTGGAAGAATGACTTCATTCTGCAGAGGACCAAGCCCGGCTCCTCCTGTTCCCTGGGTCTCACATCCTTTCTCTAGGACATTCTACAAGGAACTGCTCTCCCTCTAGCACGCAATTTCATTTCTCCTGTTCTGCTCCATCATTCCCATCAGTAAGCAGTTACTAAAAAGTCAAACAGCACCATTTTGATCACCCTATCTGTATGTCACCATTTTTTCTATTCCCACTCTAGCAAAACTCATTGACATTTTGTCTACACTGACTTTCACTACTTCCTTTCCTTTAGGAATGAATACCACTAATACTTATGGTGACTGGTATGGATTTGAAAATGGTCTGTATTTATTATCCATTGCTGTGTATAATAAAGTACCATAAATTTAATAGCTCAAAATGATTGCACATTCTCTTTAGGTACCATGGTTCCTCCCATGTGGCCCCCTTAAGCAGTTCTTTCTCTCACGTAAGGTCTTTGCCCAAGTTACCTTCACTATCACATTCCAACTCCTATCTTACTTTTTCTTTATCACCATCTGACACACAGCATTTTGCCTGATTTGTTCCCTCCACCCATCCCTGCTGCTGATCTAGGTATCAGCCTTCATCAGAGTTATTTGTTTTGTTCACTGATAAGTCTCTAATAATTTAAGAGAGTAGGTGCTCAATCAATATTTGTTTCATAGTAAGTAAATTTTAATCTTATGAGACCTTCTGAAGTCAATACAGGAAATTAGATTAATAATTTCTAAGAGTCCAGGCATTATGCTAGATATTGGCTTAGGTTTTTATAGATGGTTCAAATAAGAATACTAGATGGAAACTATTTACCAAGTAAGGATTATTCACATTATGAAACATTTAATGATGATAATCTGCATTTACATTCCTTTTCTTATCAAAAAAAAGAGGAGCCAGGTGCAGTGGCACATGCTTGTATCCTAGTACTTGGGAGGCTGAGACAGGGGATTGCAAGTTTGAGGCCAGCCTCAGCAACTTAGCAAGACCTTCAGCAATTTAGCGAGACCCTATTTCAAAATAAAAACTAAAAAGGGCTGGGGTGTGGTTTGGAGGTAGAACACCCTTTGGTTCAATCCCCAGTAACACACACACACACACACACACACACACACACACACACACACACACACAGAAAGAAAAAGAAAAAAAGAAAGGAAGGAAGGAAGGAAGGGAGGCAGGGAGGGAGGGAGGGAGAAAAGGGAAAGTGTCTTAAAAACTTCCAACAAACCATAAAGTATGTCTTTTACTGATTCAGGACTGGTTCTCTGACAGCCATTAAACCAAAATTAGTCATAGTACAAAATTATTTTCAATCTGTATTTAATACAGAAGTTGGAGCAGTTATCAAACTAGTTGTTCCACAGAGCAGCAGGTTCCCTGTGGAACAACACTTCCACTTATCAAGAAATGACATTCTGTTGAGGGACGTGAACATCGTGTCCCAAATACCAGCTCTCCTCCTGGAGACAATTTGGAGGGAGCCCCTTTTTTCATGTTGACAACCTCCAGGTTTGAATTACTCATCAAAAGATGGATCACGACTTGCCAAATGCAAACGGCTCAGAGCGTGATACCGTGAATTCTAACCACTCATTCCGTAATTTGAGACCTCTTAGATTCACATTTGTGCCTTGGCAGTAAATTTATGATCTATATAAACAAGAAACTCATTTTTCTGCAATTTGAATATGGCCTTCATGCCAAAGATTATAGCATCAGTTTTTGAAAGGCACTTTGGAACCAAATTAAATCTTTAAAATTCTTGATTCAAGCTTGATGGAGTCGCCAAAAGTGTCTTGCCTTTTAAAAGTTCTGCGATAAATAATTGAAAATGTTGCACATTCTTTGATTTATAAATCTGACTTCTAGAACTTTATCCTAATAGTCCTGTATGTAGAACTTAATGGAAAATGTTCAGGCTTTAGAAGCAGACAAGCCTGGGCTCTGGTCCCAGTTTCAGCACTAATAGCATTGTACACTTGTGTAAACTTATTGGCCTTATCTTCTTCACCTGTAAAATTTGGAATAACATTATATATCTTTTGGGACTTTGTAAGATTCAGAGATAGTAGAAACATAGTCCCCTTCAGCAGGTCTGGCTCATAGGAAGTACTCTAGAATGGTAGCCATAGAAGGTCCCTCGGCTTTAAAAACATGCCTTAGGATGTTGAAAAGTTTGAAGCAAACTAAATATCCAGGAATAGGGGATTGTGAGCTAAGTTTTGGCAAACCCATACAATGAAATTTTCTGTAGCCATATAGGAAGGCATTACAGAAGAATTATTAATGACCTAGAAAAATATTCATGATAAAATGTTGCCTGAAATTCTACTGGCTATAGGAGTGAAAACAGGTATTGAAGCACAAACTTGTACATAAGCGATTACAGTTGCATTATAACCTAAAGGTTGAAATAACTCAAATGTCCATCAATTGATAAATGGCTAAACAAAATGTGATATAGCCATACAATGGACTATTATCCAGTCATAAAAAGGAATTAAGGAACCGACACATGCTACAACATGGATAAACCTTGAAAACATGATGCTGAGTGAAAGAAGCCAGACCCCCCCCCAAATCACATACTTATGACTCCATTTATGTGAAATAGCTAGGGTAGGTAGATCCATAGAGGCAGACAGCAGATTAGCAATTACTGTGGGCTGAATGAAGTGAGGAATGCAGAGCGACTGCTAAAACACCATAGAATTTCCTTTTGGGGTGATGAAAAAGTTCTAGAACTTGATAGTGATGATGCTGGCACAGCACTGTGAATGTGCTCCTTGCCACTGAATTGTACATTTTTAAATAGTTAAAATGGCAAATTTTATGTCATGTATATCTTACCACACCAAAAAATCTATATTACCTTAAGAAAATAGCTTGTGAGAGGGAGGAGGGAAGGGAAGGAAAAGTACTGGGGACTGAAATTGACCAAATCATGTTATGTGCAAGTGCAAATCTGTAAAAAATATATCCTGCTATTGTGTGTAATTATAATGCACCAATAAACATAAAACTAAATTAAAATAACTTGCAAAATTGTATTTACAATGAAATATCTTTATCTATCTACACACACACACACACACACACACACACACACAGGAATTTTTACACCAAATTATAGTGGTGTTTATTTCTGAGAATGATATCACAGATGTTTTTTTAATCATCTGTAATTTTATAATTTTTTTCAACAAACATATATTACTTTTATAATCAGATATGAAGTTTAAAAATAATCAAGCAAATATATGTGCTGAATAAGCATGAGAGATGAAACTAGAGCCGGGTGTGGTGGCATACCTGTAATCCCAGCAATTGGGAGGCTGAGACAGGAGGTTCACAGGTTCAAGGACAACCTCAGCAACATAGCCAGACTCTCAGCAACCTAGAGAGACCCTGTTTCAACAACAAAAAATAGAAGAGGTCTAGGGGTATAACTAGGAGGTAGAATTCCCCTGGGTTCAATCCCTAGCACCAACACATAAACACACACACACACACATGAAAATTGACCCAAGACTGATTTGAACTGTATGTATACACAATGAAAGTATTAAGCATTAATCCATAATTGCATCCAGTGTGCTCACAGTTCCAAATTGTGCTTTTATGCATAGAGCCAGGTCTACCTTGTGCACCAGAATTTACATGGAATCAAGTCGCATATGTAAGATTTAATTGTGATCCGAAGTGATTCAAGGTGAATCACTTCCCCAGATCTAGGGTATTTGTAACTGGTGGCTGCAGAATTCACACCTGGGCTGGTCAGAACCTCACGCTCATGCTCTGCCCACAGTGGCTAACTATTGCCTTGTCACTTGATGGATGAGGAAACAGATGTTCAGAGAGGTAACCTGATGGGGCCAAAGTCACAGCAAACGCGGAAGACTTGGGATTTGACCTCAGATTTCTCAACCTAGTGAATCTCTACCTCTCTCAGTTGACTCCCTGGATTTCTCAATGATACCATAGATACTGTTCCTTTCAAGAAGGGTATCCAAAAGACCACGGTACAGTTCAACATCAAAGAAAGATTAGTAGAAAGATGATGGGTGCTTTAGAATGAATAGATCTCATGTTCTGAGAAAACAATGGTTCAACTAAGACTGATATTCTAAGCAGGGCTTGTAATTCCAATACTCGGAAGGCTGAGACAGAAGGATCGCAGATTCACAGCCAGTCTCAGGAACTTAGTGAGGCCCTGTTTATACATACATACATACATACATACATGCATACATAAACAGGACTGGGGATGTAACTCAGAGGTAGAATGCCCCTGGGTCAATCCCCAGTAACACACACACACATATACACACACACATACACACACACACACACACACACACATACACACACATACACACACATACACACACACACACACACACACACACACATGAATAATGCTCTGACATGAAGTTGTAAAATGTTCAAACAGATGCAAATACTTTATTTTAAATGGTTATGATGAGGTAGGGATAACACTGAAATATAGTCCACATTAAAACTTGAGCCATGGTACAAAACGAATGGGCCCTTTAAAAGATAGGGCTAGCCAGGACTTGGTATGCGCCTGGAGAGCAGAGCCACCTGCCAGTCGTGTCCCATCCCAAGCCTTTGTTCTGCAGCCATAATCCTTGGGTGAGCAGATTTTGATATTCAAGCCACATCCCACTCGTCTCCATAGAGAGTCTGAAGGTGAAGCCCATCCAGACCACTTTCTCCAGCCCCATCTGAAGCAGTGGGCTCAGTGTGGATTTTTCAGCCTATAGAGAAAACAACTCATTTTCTTTCCTTTGTAACCACTTTAACATAGTAGATTATTCACTCAAACAATTTTATTCTGGGTTCTATTTTTGCATGCTTCCTCAATACTTCTGAAAACTTCCAACCAGGTGAACTTTGGTATCCTTGCTGCCTCGTTGCAACTATCAGTGCTACAGCTGCATTTCTTTCCCAAGACCCTGACCACATGGACCTTTCTTTAAATCTCAACCCTGTTCTTCTTCTCCAATAAATTCCACCACATTCCAACTGAGTGACCTGAACTCTTGGTTCTCCCACATCTCATTTGATGCTTCTGCCAAGCCTCTGCTTCTGTTTCAGTCAGCTTCCTCATGGCCATGACCCAAACACCTGATGACAACAACTGAGAGGAGGAAAGATTTATTTGCTCACAGTTCTGGAGATTTCAGAGGTTCAGTCCATATTAGGTTAGGTGAAGTCTGTGGAGCTCAGGGCATGGCACGGGGAGCAGAGAGAGAGAGAGAGAGAGTGCAAGGGCTCTGCTCTCACATTACAGAGGCCAGAAGCAAGAGAGAGCAAGCAAGGGAGGAGGGGACTATATATAATCCCCAAGGCCACACCCCAATGGCACCCTCCTGAGCAACCAAACCCCAACTCCAACATGGCTGCCATGTCTGGGGGACATTCTAAATCCAAACTGTAATAGCTTCCCATTCTTATCTCATATCTCACCCTGTTTCTTCTTGGTTTGGCCTCTCCTCCTGTCTGTCTCAGCTATTTTTGTATTTTTGTTCTCCTGTGCTCCCAGTCAGCCATCTCAGAGGCCAGCCTCTCCCTCAGTCTTATGTCTTCAATCTCTACGATACCCGCTTGCTTCCTGCAGCTTCCCTATGTGCCCATGAGTGGCACTACCATCACCCAGGACCTCACTTGGGTTCCAAACCTTTTCCAAGCCCATCCAATGGAAAGGTAGAAGTGAGGTGGTGACCAAGAGGGCTGCACATTGAACACAACCAACTTGAACACACTTCCGGGCATGAGAAGATAAGCTAGAGAAACAACGCTTCCTCATTCATTTATTTGTTCCTCAGAGAGTTAGTTGAGAAGTTACTACACATCGGGCACTGTGCTGAGTGATTTGAATGTGTGTATGGATTTGTGTTTATGTGAGTGTCTCAAAGAATAATGGCAGGGGTTCTCAAAATTTGTTGGCAAGTCACCCTTAATGTCTCAGTTATATTTTCATGGCACCCTAGTCTGAAAGGAATAACCAGGGTTTTTTTTTAGTAGTTGAGTTTAAATAACTTAATATTTATGGATGAACAACTTAATAGCTATTTGAAAAGCAGCTAGACATTATCCAAAACATTTTTTTATATTTCTTTGGTTTGTTTGTTTTGTTTTGTTTGTGGTGTTGGGGATCAAAACCCAGGATATACTACCTCTGAGCTAAACTCCCAGCCCTATTTTATTTTTTATTTTGAAACAGGGTCTTGCTAAATTACTCCGTGCTGACCTCCAACCTGCAATCCTCCTGTCTCAACCTTCCAAGTACTGGGATTACAGGTGCACGCCACCATACCTGGCTTTCATTTCATTTCTAAATAGCCACAGTTACTTACTAATGAGATGTATGTGCCTGTTGGGCACTACATAAATTTTCAAACCTTAGAATCCCATTGGATACTGCTACCCTCATTTCTAATCCCATATTGATTTTGTGCTGACTTGCTTTTTATGACAGTGACCACTGAACTCAGCTTTGCCCAAAATATGATATTATGGAAAGGCATGTCACATACTATAAATTTGAAGCTGAACTATTTTGAGCTAGAAGTTCATGTGGTATCTAATGAGATGCTGTGTTTGTCTCAGAGATTTTGAACATCTCACAGCACCCCTACGAGTTTGCTGTGGCACCCGAAGGTGCCTCAGTACATAGTTTGGGAATCATGGAGATGTGGTTTCTGTTCTTTTAGTCTTTATAGCTTGATGGACTATAAGCCCAACTGTTAAGAAGAGGGAAGTCATATAAATAAGGGACGATGGATCAAGTGCTACAAAACCTCACCAGATTAGAGTACTGGTTCTATCTGTGATTTCATGAGCCAGTATAATATCAAAATAAAATTGTGGTGACTATATAAGGTTATCTACATTTTACCTTACCAAAGAGGGTTTTAAATGAAAAGAAAACACATCATCTACTGTTGTCACCATTTTAATTATTTTTTTAAATTGAGGTATAACTTACATACAGTAAAAATGCACACATCTTTAGTGTTTGGTTTGATGAAATTTTACATGTATAAATGTTCATCAGATTAAGAAATAGAACTACCTCTGAGGTTCCCTTGGGTACTTTCCCAGTGACCCTCTCACCCCTGACTCCTCACACCACCCCAGCGCTCTAACCACAGTGTTGATCTCTCTCTCTGTCTCTGTCTCTGTCTCTCTCTCTCTCTGTAGACAAGTTTCACTGGCTCCTGAACTTCAAATCCATAGAGCTACACAGTGTGTGCACCTTGGTGTCTCGCTTCTCAGCGTAATGACTTTGGAACTCATCTGTATTGTTGCATGCATCAGTAATTTGTTCCTTCCTTTTGTTGAATTGTATTCCATTATAGGAATATATCACATTGCCTTTTTCGTAAAGAAAGAATTTCTCAAATGGGAAAATTTGTCTTTTTTATTTTCTTTATTGATGTCCTGGATATTCATGCTTCCTTAAGCAATATATTACTTAGATTTTTTATTTGTAAACTTCAGAAAATTGCATTCTACTTTATAAGAATTGAATTCTCCTGCAACTTCCTTTTTTCATTCAACAGCATCCATGTTCTGAGTCCTCCACATTCAAGATAACCTATTGTTCATTTATTTTTAGTGCTGCATATTACTCCATTTATAAAAACTTCACAATTTGTTGATCCATTCTCCTATTGATGGAAATAGACAAGCCATTTGTATCCTAAAAGTACAGAGACATTTTTTTAATCAGACCTTTTTAGCTTTGCAAATAGATTAAAAAACATTTGCCATAATTTTTCCCAAAGGATTTTCTCCAAGATATTTATTAATTAAGAAGAGAAAAATAATAACTTTATAATGAGTAAATGGATAGACAGACAGCAACTTGATTAACTGATTGAGATGATCATTACCAGTAATAAGAAAGATTGACATTATGCATCCTTGATATGAGAGAAGTACATTACTTCTGTGATATTCTTTCCAGAAATGACTAAACTCAGTCTAGTTATGAAGCAATGCCAAATAAATCCAAATCAAGAAGCATTCTTTAAAATATTTGGACACTACTCTTCAATAGAGACTAAGGAAACATGGAAACTAAGTCCAAAGAAGCATCCTGAAACAGAGGAAAAGCTTAAGCAGAAAAACTGCTCAGATTTGGATAAAATCTGTGTCTTTGTTAACTATTTTCCACTAATGTTAATTTCTTAATTTCTGGGATTGTAATACCACTATGTAATATGTTGACATTAGAGGAAGCTACGTGAGGGCATATGAGAATTCTCTTACTATTTTTGTAACTTTTAGCTAAGTCTAAAATTATTTTAATATATAGAGTTATAAATATTTAAAAGCAAAAGGCAAACCTTCTCCACCTCCACAAGCTACAGTGCCCCATTGGGTCTTAATTCAGTTGCTGCTTATTTTTCATTTCCATAAGTGTGTCAAGCTATTTTTTAAATTGTCTACTAGTATGGTGGCACATGCCTGTAATCGCAGTACTTGGGAGGCTGAGACAGGAGGATTGCAGGTTAGAGGCCAGCCTTAGCAACTTAGCGAGACCCTATTTCCAAATAAAAAAATAAAAAGGGTTGGGGATGTAGCTCAGAGGTTCGATCCCCAGTATCAAATAAATAAATAAATAAATAAATAATAAATAAATTGTCTACTGACTTCTTAGATTGACCTTATCTGTTATAATACTTGAATCATTATTTATTTTTAATTGTCTTGGGTGTTATAATGTTTTTATCATTATTTATTTTTAATTGTCACATGGTAATTATATATTGTCATAATTGTTAAACCACACTTTTTCCTTTAAATAATTTTTTTAAATGGCTGTCTCATTGGAGATTATTTTAGGACTAGTCTGCTAACTGAACACAGTCCTAATACAATCATTCCACAGTGTGTTCAAAGTGGCTGGTCTCTGTTCATAGGGGAGCTCTCTCTGGTTCATGAACTAGTGGTCACATGTCCCCAGATAGGCAGCAACATCCCTATTAACAACACCACAAGAGGAAATCCCCACAAGAGGTTTCAACAAAAAGAGAAATGCAGAGTGCCAAGTGAGGGTTCTGTCATCTTAGACCACAGCAAGCCCCACTAAAAGACTGGTCCTTGAGCCCTGTGACAACCAGTTGGGAAAAAGTGGAAAGATTTTTCAGCTGCAAGAGAAAGGTATCAACAAATGGTAGGCACTTAGAGACCTAAAGTCTATATGCAAAAAAAAAAAGTCTATATGCCATCAAAATCCCCCTGGTTCTTTTATTTAACAGAACTGTCTTGCCTTTAGGCTTTAAAACACCATCAAACTAATCTCCCAAAGTTATTGACAGAAAATAAGAAGAAGAGATAAGTCAACCCCACCGCTCTTGCGTGTCTCCTAAGTAACGGGCGTTCTCTGGCTGAGTGCATTCACCCAGTTGATCTCAGTCATTCCTCACAAGAGCACTGCACAGCTACTGTCATTGTCAGGCCTATTTTATGAACAAAGCAGGAGTGATTTGCTGCAGCTAGTGTTAGCAATACTGGGTTTGGAACCAGATTGTTCTGACCCCAGAGCTTGTGTTCTTGGCCGCAGACTATTGTGCCCCTGGGCCACTGCCTGGCCAGCTGCCCTCATCTGTGGTTATAGTTGATCTATGGAATGAAGGGATTAGAGACAGCATAAGGCCGTGTTCGGGGGCGTCTGGCCTCTGGAGTCCCAGGCCTATGTTCCAGTGTTATTACAGAGTCTTAACTTATGTTCAAACATTTTCATTTAGGGCACACTGCAGGATGCAGAAGGGACATAACTCACCGGTTATGGAGGCACTAGTTCTAGACATTGTTAAGGAGCTGTCACGGGCATTCCTTTATTGAATCATGACACTGGCCCTGTGAGATTGAGCCCAAAATCCCCAGTGGTTGAGGAAACTGATGTTCAGAGGAGTCACGTGGGGTGTATGCTTTGGAGACCAGATCTAAACCTCAGGCTTCAGACTCTTGGCCCTCAGCCCTTTCCTCAGCCCCCAAAATTTACAGAACATGACTATAATCTTATGCAACTTAACTAATTCTTTAAGAAATGTTGGACAGTTTTTAAATCTCAATATTCAGGACTCTTCAATCTGTTAGGAACCATATTTTATTCCATCCTTTAAACATTACTAGGATGACTAGAATCTTACTAGGTCTAGACTCAGCAAAGAAAGATGAAGGCTCCTCGATAAATCTAAGCCATCTTCTTTCCTAAATGATACCACCTCCATACTTTTTTCTAAGATTGAATAGGAATATGCAAAAGTCCAGTATTTGTTTTTGATTTATTGAGAAAAATTTTAAGGGTACCTTTTTGGGGGGGAGTACTAGGGATTGAACCCAGAGGCATTCTATTTCCAAGCTACACCCCCAGCCCTTTTTTGTTATTTATGTTTAAACAGGGTCTCACTAAGTTGCTGAGGGTCTTGCTAAATTGCTGAGGCTGGCCTGGAACCTGCAATCCCCCTGCCTCAGCTTCCCAAGTAATGGGATTACAAGTGTGAGCCACCACACCTGGCTTGAGGGTATCTATCTATCTATCTATCTATCTATCATCTATCTATCTATCCATCTATCTACCTATCTATCTATCCATCCATCTATCATCTATCTACACACACACACACACACACACA
Organism: Glis glis; assembly: GCA_004027185.1. NCBI lineage: Eukaryota > Metazoa > Chordata > Mammalia > Rodentia > Gliridae > Glis > Glis glis. The sequence goes on from PVJS01000288.1 coordinate 99,722, forward strand.
CACATACACATACACACACACACAATTGGTACATTGTAGTCTCATATCATAATGTAATCCACACAGAGCACTTGGTGGGCTTCCCCCAGCTCCCTTCCTACTCCCTCCCCTTCCCCATAATGATACTGAGATTGGCATTGGTATTCTCACATATGTACATAACATCAATGGAAGTGTTTCCTTCATTAATTCTTCCTTCCCCCTTCCCCATCACCCTTCCCTAGCCCACCTCCCTGGCTCCACTGGGGTTTCTCCTCCATTGTCTAAAGTCCCTCTTGTATCCTGATTACTCCCTAACTTCCAAATATTAGAGAAAACATATGACCCTTCGCTTTCTGTGACTGGCTACTTTCACTTAACATAATGTTCTCCAGGTCCATCCATTTTCCAGCAGATGACATAATTTTATTCTTCTTTAATGTTGAGTAGAATTCCATTGTGTATATAGCCCATAATCTTGTAATCCATTCTTCTGTCGATGGACACCTAGGTTGGTTCCATAATTTGGCTATTGTGAATTGTGCTGCTATAAACATGGATGTGCATGTATCACTACATTATTCTGGTTTCAGTCCCTTTGGAAAGATTGGGGTATCTTTTTGACTATACAACTATGACCAACTAACTACACAAGTGGACAAACTATGGAGTTCCAAAGAGCTGGGAAGTCCCTTCCTACTAAACCATTGGCCGCATCCTCTGCCGCAGCTGACTGGACACGGGTGGGCACATGATTCAGGCTTGGCCAATGATATTTCCTTCCCCAGGAATTTGTAGTTGGGTTAACAGAGATTCATTCTCTTTGTGTGGCTGAACCTATAATGTCCACGCTCTGTAGCCATGGGGGCAGGGACTAGCAAAGCAGTGAAATTACTCTGTAGGAAAAGAAGAAGGGAATAAACGCCAGCATTGTGTCTATCAGTTAGGTTCAGTTAAGAAACACAGAAAATGAATGAGGTATTTTAACAGATTTAATAACAGAAATTGGTTTAAAGTATTAGAGGGCTGTAGAGACAAAAAAGGAGTCCTAAAGTTACACACAGATACTAACTTCAGGAAGTAGCTAGCATTCGTAGGGCTGGGGGAACATAGGGAAGAAATTATCAGAAACAAGAAGTTTAGAAAAGGAATATCCCAGCTGGGCGTGGTGGCGCACACCTGTAATCCTGGTATGTGGGAGGCCGAGACAGGAGGATCACAGGTTCAAGCCCAATCTCAGAGACTTAGTGAGATTCGCAGCAACTTAGAGAGACCCTGTATGAAAATAAAAACAATAAAATAGGGCTGGGAGTATAAGTCAGAGGTAGAATGCCCTTGGGTTCAATCCTCAGTCCCACAAAAAAAGAAGAGGAGTATTCAGAGCTAACACTCAGACCTCTGAAGCAGGGTGCTGTCTGACTGCTGTGGGTGCCTCTGGAATTCACAGGAATTCTCCCGAGACTGCACCTCAGGGAGAAGGTGCTGCACTGGCTGCCTGGCGCTGGTATAACTGGAGAGTGACCATGAGGTAGGGTATAGATATTCAGGGCAAAGCTCTAGAATATATCACTAAAACACTGGGGTACATTGATCGCCTCTGAAACCAGCTGCTGCTGGAGAGACGCCTGTTGCCAAGTGACATGGTCAGTATTGGGGTGCTCTGGTGGATGCTGCTTGCTCCGTAGTCCTGCCATGGATAGTTGCTGCTTTAAGCAGCTCCCTAAAAGCTATTCTGTGGTTCCTGCCATGGAAGGTCGCTGCACCAGGCAGCTTCCTGATCAATAGTCTTCTCGCACGATACCGATACAAAGTCTGATATAATAATTTGGAGAGAATTTAATAATTGGGGGGTTTGGGAGGAGATCCAAGATGATAAATTCTCCTGCCTATGTAGTCAAGGCCTTTAAACAAAGCAAACGGGAAGAAGATCACAAGTGAAGACCAGGGAGTGGCAAGGTGAACGTTTCAGGGAGAATAGGAGGTCATCAATGTCCAGCTTTCGGTCCCATCTGGTCCAAGGAAGCTTGTCTGCATACGGACAATTTCTACTTAGCATGTACTGTGTACATGGTTAAGCCGGTCGGAAATGGTGACCTCATTGCATGGGCTAAGATGGCCCCCAACAGATGAGGAACAGAAAACCAACCGGAAGTCCCACCTCCCTCCTTCAGGTTTGACTCCCTCTAGCACCCCTTCCCCTTGAGAGGGATGACTTGGAAAACCAGTCAGCAGAGCAGGAATGTGATTTGTAAAGGTCTAGCTCGAGCATCATTGGTTTGGTGCTAGGAGATCAAAGTGTAATGGCTGGGACACACCGACAGGTGTGGCCTTGAGGGTCCGGGTTCCTCTCCCACTGCTGGCTGGGGGGGCTCTCAATCGCAGCACTCCTGCATCTGGGGCTGGAGAATTCTTTGGGGGTGGGGTCTGTCCTGTGCACTGGAGGATGTTGAGCAGCCACACCCGATAGCACCACTCCAGCCATAAATGTCTCCAGGCATTGCCAAATAGTCCCCGGAGGGCAAAATTCCCTCCTGCCTCTGCCCCCATTAAGAACCACTGGGCCAAATTCTTGCTTTGTGTTCTGTGGGGCATCACTATTCTTTTAATAATTCCCCCTTTTCCACTTAAACTATTTCAATTTAGCTCTTATTACCTGCAACCAGGGAGTCTTATAAGTTATCCTGACATTTGCTGAGGTCTTAAAAATGTTCCAGGCCCCGTGCCAAACATTTACAGGCGTCATCCACTGTAATACTCTCAATGGTCCCGTGCGGCAGGTACAAGCATTCTGTCCTCACGGTACAGAAGAGGAAACTGAGGGTCTGAGAGGAAACATCTGCAGTTACTGAGTGGCACAGCTACTCCACAACCACAAGGCTCTCCT
>PVJS01000288.1:102684-145324 GCA_004027185.1 Glis glis
GTACCAGAGATTGAACCCAGGGGCGTTCTACCTCCGCGCTACACCCCCGGCCCTATTTTTTTTACTTTTTATTTTGAAACCGGGTCTCACGAGGTTGTGGAGGGCCTCACTAAGTAGAGAGATAGGGAGAGAGAGAGAGAGAGAGAGAGAGAGAGAGAGAGAGCGCTGAGACTGGCCGCGAACCCGGATCCTCCGGTCTCCGCCTCCCAAAGTACTGGGATTACAAGCCTGTGCCACCACACCCGGCCCCTTTTTACTTTTTAATTTTGAAACAGGGTCTTGCTAAGTTGCTGAGGGTCTTAATAAGTTGCTGAGGCTGGCCTTGAACCTACGATCCTCCTGTCTCAGCCTCCTAAGTACTGGGATTACAGGTGTGTGTCACTGCATCCAGCTTACTTATGTTAGGTTGAACCACATGAAATTGCCATTTCTCTAGGTCGAAGAGGTCAGATTTTGGTAATGTCATTTGATGCAAATGAATATCTCCCGTCCTTGGCCGGGAATGCCTGCCACCATCCGATGTACCTGTCCACTCTTCAGCCTCATTTCTACCCCTCCGCTCCCACGAGATCTTCCTGGACTACTTCAGCTTAAGAAAACATTTTGATTTGCTAGAGCTTCCATAAGAAAATGTCACTATCCAGGTGACCTACACAACAGAAATCTAGAGTACCCGTCAGCCGGCTGGCTTTCTCTAGACCTCTCTCTGTGGCTTGGAGCTGCCCATTTTCTCCATGTGTCTTCCCATGGTCTCCCTCTTTGTACCTCTGTGTCTTAATCTCCTCGTCTAATAAAGACCCCAGGCATATTAGTCACGTGTGTGTGTGTGTGTGTGTGTGTGTGTGTATGTGTGGTGTGTGTGTGTGTGTGTGTGTGCGTGTGTGTGTGTGTGTGTGTGTGTGTGTGGTGCAGGGAAGTGAACCCAGGGGCATTCTACCTCTGAACTACACCCTCAGCCCTATTTTATTTATTTTGAAACAAGGTCTCACTAAGTTGCTGAGGGCCTCGCTGAGTTGCTAAAACTGGCCTCAAACCTGTAATCCTTCTGCCTCAGCCTTCCAGGTACTGGGATTACAGGCATGTGCCACCATGCCTGGCTTAATCACCTCTTTAAAGACCCTGTTTCCAAATATAATCACATTCCGAGGTACTGAGGTCAGGATTGGACACATGGTTTTGGAGTGGGCACGGTTTGGCCCATAATGAGACTTCACCCTCCTGGAAGCACCCAGTACCTGCTGTTCATGGGATTCGTTGTCTCTCAATAGATCTGTGCTTATTTGGCCCTTGGAGTATATTGCTTTACATGCATGCATGTAAATCTTGTCCCTTCAAGAAGTCTCTATACTTAATAAAAACGTTTCCTCCCCCAAACCTAGCCTAGCACTAGGCACAGATCAGTAAAATGTGACATAAAGTGATCATTATTTTAATATCGATGCCATATTAAAACAGGCAAATTGATTTAGAAATATCCCAAGATTTCTCCCATCTTTCAGTTTCCATGGCTCACTGCTCTTTAAAACCAATTTTTAAGCAGTGAAAACACTTTGAGTTCTCTTGAAAACCTTTATTATTACCTTAATTTTCCTCATGATGAGCTGGCACCAACGCTATCAAGAACCAAGCTTTAAAAACACTCCACACTGATTTGCCCTACTGGAGGCCCTCGAGATTCTCAGTTCTAACTGCTGATGAAGTAAACACAGGCTCCAAGACTGAGGGAAGGAAAAGGAAAATATCAAGCCCGAAGCAGAAGATGCAAAAGTCTGCGAGCCCCCACCCACAGGCCAGCTAAAAATAGCGTTCACTCTCTCAGCCCAGCCAGGGAGGCCGGAGGGTGGCTGATGGATGTCAGCAAACCTAAGCTTATGGGATAAATGTAAATATATTCATTTTGGGGAGTTTTTTTCAGATCTGCGTTGGGTTTTGGCTCCACTCCAGCATTTCTGGACACAGGAGATTGAGAGCCCTGTGCGCGGAGCAGTGGTCGTTTCTTTTAGAGCAGGCAGATATCTCCAATTTATAACATTTTGATTTGACTGGAGAATACGGTGAACGGCCTCCAAATCATCTCGCTGATGAATGGGCTCTACGCATGATTTGTCAAAAGGGTTTTTCTTTTTCTTTTTCTTTTTTTTTTTTTGCATTTGTTCATTTGTCTTCTTTCAGCAAGTATTTATTGGGTGCCTGCTGTGTGCTGTGCTGGTGGGGCTCCACCATGCTGCACTGTAGTCCAATACTTTGGGTCTAGGTGGAGGCCCAGGCGCAGGGAGGCAGGAGGGGTGGTAGTTAAAAGGGGAGTCTGGGGCCAAGAGACTTTGGTCTGAGGCTCTCATACCAGTTGGCTCTGTGGCTTAGCAAAGTTGCCTGTGCCTCATTTGTAATAATTTTACTCATTCTGTAGTTTGTTGTGATAATTAGTACATACAAGAAGTATGAATTGCTTATTGTAGTTCCTGGCACATTACAACAGTTAAAAAGTAATTAGCAGCGATTGCAATTACTGTTCTTCAATAATATTTTTGAAATTGATTTCCTTGGTGATTTTCTGTGGCCTTGCTCTTTTCTTATTTGAACCATTACCATCACAAACCACTGCTTTGGGGAAAGCTGTTGCCCTAGAAAGAAATTTAAAAAGGCTGTTCAAACGCTGAGTCGGATCAGCTTTCCACCTCCCGAGCCTAGAAGTCTTTCTTTCAGTGCGGGGAAGGGATGGAAGAGACATTCTCCAAGGCTGAGAAGGGGGTGCCTTGTGCTTTGGGTGGAGAAAGGGGACAAGCCAGGGGTATGCACACAACATGAACCTGAGCAGATCTGGGGACACTTAAGCACAGTCACCGTGTGTCTTAGTCATTTTTCAGCTGCTATAACCAAATACCGTAGATGCGCGGCTGAACAACACATTTATTCCTTATAGTTCTGCAGGATAGGAAATCCAAGGTCAAGGAGTCAGCACTTTTAGTGTCTTGGCGAGGGTCCCTTCATGGTACACAGTCACCCTCTTCTCACTGTGTCCCCCAAGTGGCAGAGAGCAGAGTGCAAACTCTCTGGGGTCTCTTTTGTAAGGACACTAATCTGTGAGGGCTTATGACCTAGTCCCTCCCAAAGCCCAAAGCCCACCTTCAAATACCATCACAGTGGGGATGAATTGGGGGGGGTGGAATCAAATATTCAGTCCCTAGCACCATGTCCCCCAAAGAGGATGGACGTAGACAAGGTCTTGGTCAGTCTCTTGGAGCCTCCTGTGATTCAGTGGTCAGTGCCTGGAGCTTCCTGTGGCCCAGCGCAGGGGCTGGGGGTGGGGAGGGAAGGATGCATGCTTTTATCAAGGACTAGCTTTAAAGACACAGAGACTGATCTAAAGAGGCTGTCCAGACAGGACTCCAAGGCACAAGGTGCTGGGGTCCTATATGTACAATAACTGAAGACGAGCACCCCTCCCCCACCCACCAACCCAATGCCTCAGCACAACACAGGACCCCACAAACTGATGCAATCACAGCGGGAGAAGGGAGAATGGGTTGAGAGCACTTGAAAAATTATCAGAGCAGAGACGATGTCTTTATATCCATAGTGTATAGCATAGGGCCTGGTGTACAGTAGATATTGGATGAAATTTATAATATATTCATGACAGTCACTGAAGTAGATGCTAGGGCTGTGCAGATAAGAAGGTGTGGCCATTGCTCTTCAGGAGCTGAGTCTACACACACACACACACACACACACACACACACACATACACACACACACACACAATGTATCTCAACATGGTAGAGGTACAACAGAGGTGTGATAAAAGTACGGCAGGAAGAGCCCCCAGGCCTGACTGCAAAGCTTCAGAGGGGGGGAGAGGTCGGCTGCTGGTACGCACCTATGCCAGGGCGCTGCCAGCCAAAGGAATACCATGTGGCAGGGGATGGCCACATATTGAGGGGTGACTGAGCATCAGACAGATCCAAACCCAGCTGATGCTTTTGCTGCTGCAACTATGGAGACTGATAAAGGACGCACATTCCCCAGAGGGTTCTCCGAAGCAAGTTCTCCACTGGTTAGAGTTGAAAACCTTCTCTAAATGCGTTGAGGTTTCAAGCATGATCTTTTCTAAGGCATGAGATTTTTCTCAGCAAATGCCTATGGAAGTTGGAAGGAGAAAGAGTCTGGGGCTGAGCGGCTGGGTGCAGGGTGTGGCTTCTTGCTCACCTAGCTCTGTGACTGCCACCCAGCTGCCATTCCTCCTGAGACGTCCGGAAAAGGGACAGTTCACCTATTCTCTGGGAATGAACAGAAAAGTGTAAGACTTGCCTGAGATTTCATTTTGTTTGTTCAGGGTGGCTCTGAGCAGCGGGATGGAAGACGCATTGGGGGGGCCAAGGAGTGTTGCCTCCTGCAGAAAGTGCCCCGCCAGGTTCAGCAGGTTCACTCAAACAGAACAGGTCCATAGGCCCTAAGGCAGGAAATGCAGAATGGACAAGAAAGAGCCCAGGGGACCAGAGGGATCCGTGAATTAATATTTATCGAATGCCTCCTTTGTACCAGGGATTATTAGGGAGCAAAATATAGGTTCACAAGCCACAGTTACTGTTCTCAAGAAAATCATACTAGTTGATGGGAGGAGAGCAAATAGAATAAGTGATGATGGAGCAATGGGGTGGACGGTACAGAGGACTTTGAGAAGGGAGCACTGCAGCTTATCTGCCTGGGGGAGCACTGGCGGGGAGCCATTTACAGGGTACTTAGTCCCTAGGTAGGACGGTCATCTGATGAGATACTAGCGATTCATCATTTTAAATAGATTTCTCTATATGATTGCTCCTTCTGTCTTCGCTCTCCCCGTCCATGCTTCAGTGTAAATTGTGTTCTGGCGTTCAGTAGGCATCTTGCCAGCATGGAGTAGTGCTGTCAGGTTGGTAGTGAAGCATGCGAGACACGGCCTTCTGCCCAGAAATCAGGACATCCAAATCCAGTTCTTGGTTCTGGTTGGGAGATAGTAGTTGAATAGAATAGAAATAGCAACAGCTGCTGCTAGAAGAGGCTCGGAAAGACCAGATGGACGTGTCTTGGGCTTGTGGCCAAAGGGCAAGGGTTCCAGAGACTTCCTCTCACCTTGGTGCCTGACCCTCCCCAGGTCTTCCCATCTGTCAGTCATCCTACAGAGCAGGGAGGAAAAGCAAAGACAGAAAAAGGGAGAGCAGAGAATGGGGCAGGTGCAGTGAGTGGGTAGCTGGGTGGCTAGGTCCAGGGTTGACCAGTCTGGGTTCAAATTCTGACTCTGTTACCAGTTTTGTGACCTCAGGCAAGCTATCTAACTAGTCCTAATTTCTCCCTCTTCTATATAATGGTGACAATAATCAAACCTACATCTTAGCCTTGCAAGATCAAAGAGAAAATATACAAAAAACAAATATAACAGGATCAGGAAGATGTTAAAGACATAATATTAGTCATTATTATTTGTCCGTTCCTGACCCTCCCTTGTCTCCGTTCTTGGCAACAGACTCTGCCTCTCTGAAGGAGGGAAGATGGTAGAGGGCAGGACACAGGGTTACTGTGGTGTCATCTCCATCCCACTAACCTCTGTCAATGGCTCAGGGATGGACATGTGGCACAAATGGCGCGGAGTCCTTTCCCAGGTTTTCCTGCTGGAGTTGAGCTCTCCTCGTGGACCTTGGATCATTGTGACCCTGGGGTGGACAGCAGCATGTCTTTGTCACATGGCGAAGACCTAGCTATGGTCGTAGAGGGTGAAGCTCTGTAGAACACACAGAATAAAAAAATGGTGTGTGCTGGGTGCGCGCTCTGAGGTCCCTAGCATCCCATAGGTCCTCAGTTTTTGTGTTTGAGGCTCCACATCCACTGTTCTTGCAGTAAATCCCTTTCTGCTTATGCCAACGTTGAACTTAGTTGCAGCCAATCCCGAAGAGTCCTGCCTGATCAAAGGGGCAAAGAGAAGACCCAAATGAGACAGGAGATGCCCTGAGCCAGCTTGCCTCTGCTTAGAAGACGATCAGAAAGGTGGAGGCCACATGAAGGAGGAGTGAAATGGCAAGGAGAACAGGAAGTTTAGATCAATGCCATAAGGTGCTGATAAGGCTGTTCTGCTTCCGTTTTATAGGGCAACAGAGCCCATTTTTAATCCTAAATTTAGAATGTCTATCCTACTCTTTCTCTATTGCTATGTGGTCTTTGGACTACTTGTTAGGAGAATTTAGGTTGGTTATGGTCATGATAAAGTTTTCTAATGAATCAAACAGAATGATTGCCTCATGACCCCTATATTTTTGTTCCATTTAAATATCAACTCACACTGGGCGTGGTAGCGCACGCTTGTAATCCCAGTATGTGGGAGGCTGAGACTAGAGGATCTGGGTTCGCAGACAGCCTCAGCTACTTAGTGAGGCCCTCCACAACTTAGTGAGACCCTGTTTCAAAATAAAGAATAAAAAGTAGGGCTGGGGGAGTAGCTTGGAGGTAGAATGCCCCTGGGTTCAATCCCCAGTCCCACAAAAAAAATCAACTCACTTAGTTCATATTGTATATCAAATGTATTATGCAAAAGTAGAGCAAAAATTGACAATAATTATTAAGAATCGGTAGGGAGGTTCCTCAAAAGATTAGGAATGGAATTACCATGTGAATCAGGTATACCACTCCTTGGTATCTTTCCAAAAGAATACTATAATGATACATGCATACCAGTGTTTATAGCAACACAATTCACAGTGTGGAACCAAGCTAGGTGTCCTTCAACAGATGAATGGATAAAGAAAATGTGGTAAATACATGTAAGGGAGTTTCACTCAGCCATAAAGAAGAATAAAATTATATCCTTTGCAGAAAAATGGATAGAATTGGAAAACATCATGCTAAGTAAGAGCGGTCAGTCTCAGAAAATCAAGGGTTGTATGTATTATTTCATATGTGGAAGCTAGACAGAAAATGGGAAAAAATGTGATCTCATGAAAAATGAGGAGAAACCAATAGAGTAGTGGAAAGGAATTGGAGGAGGGAGGAGGAGAGGGTAAGGGGAGGCTCGGGGAAGGAAACAGACCAAATAATGCTATGACTCTCACCATGATGTACAATTACAATGCACCAATAAAAGAGTCATAAAAATAATTATTAAGAAACCTAATACCTTTATTATGTTTTCTTTTAGAAATGACAAAAGAGGTGATTAAATTGATGTTCATTGTTAATTTATACTTTATTTTGAAACCGGGTCTCACGAAGTTGTGGAGAGCCTCACAAAGGAGAGAGAGAAAGAGAGAGAGAGAGAGAGAGAGAGAGAGAGAGAGCGCAAGAGAGCGAGAGAGCTGAGGCTGGCTGCGAACAGGGATCCTCCAGTCTCCGCCTCCCAAAGTACTGGGATTACAAGCGTGTGCCACCACGCCCAGCGCTTTCATTGTTAATTTAGCTTCACATGCTTTTAAAAATCTAACAGATACCTTTGCAATAGCAACATAACTTGCTTTTGCAAGACTTTAGCTGTTCTTTGCCCAGTCCCCCTGAAGTGCAGAACCTTCTGACCATCATAAGGACAAATGATTAGCAACACCTAATTAGCAACACCAAGTTACCAATGAGGCAAATGCCCTTGTACACAGAGGAGGGCTGAGGCCCCAGAAAGACAACACACACTGGGGTTAGAGGAGGGCGTGCAGGGGCCCGGCCAAACCATCCCTGAATATGTCTGCCCACAAAGTCAGGCAAGATGAAATGGAAATTATCCTAGCCTTTCCAAAATACTATCTGTTTTCATTCTGAAGAGATATTATCATGGAAGAAGAGATACCTTCATAAGAGGGTCCCAAAGAGTTCCCAAATAGAAGGGAAACTTGACTCAGGACTAGCAGGATCCTTGACATACATGATAGAAAAGAATTTTAGCTCTCATCAGTAGAGGTATAGAGATTTATTTACAAAAGCAAGGAGCACACATTTAAGGGAGGATGCAGCCAGAGAGAGAGAGAGAGAGAGAGAGAGAGAGAAAGAGAGAGAGAGGTGTCTTTGGGATAAAGTGAGAAACACACATTCAAAGGAGAATGTGGTCATTTCCAGAGCGAGAGGCACATTCTAGGGGTTCCCAGCTCTCTTTTTAAAGGAAACTTAATGAAGGGTGGGGAGGGTGACATCCCTCCAACGATCACAAGATGGTTTATGGTGGTCTTCTGGAACCTCGATGTAGTCTCCATTGCCTTGAGGTAGGATAGAAAAAGCAAAAGAAGTGGGTAGAAAGGAGACAAAGGAAGAAGAAGGGAAATGGAACTTTAATAAGGAAGTCTGCAGCAACTTTCCCCAATACCCTTACCCCTCAGCCAGGCCTGTGAGTCCCAAGTTTCAGAGGGATTTATAAGTCTTTACTAATTACCCTGAGCACTGTTGACTGTCCTCAAAGAGGTATCTATTGATCAGACAACAGAGACCACACAAAAGATCCAGAAAAGTGGCCAGGCACCATACTGGAAACTTACTTACAAAATACCTTGAACTGTTAATTATCCAACCCAGGAATGGTTAAGCAGGGGAGATATCTGCTGGTCAGAGGACAGAGGTCACAAAGAAGAGTAATCTCCTTGGGCATTGTTATTTATCCCACCTGTAAAGGATATAAACAAAAGAATAATCTCCTTGGGCACTGTTAGCTGTCCCCGAATAGTCTAAATAAGAGAGATTCCTACTGAATAGGAATTGATATTGATAGTGAGGCCCCAGCAGGACCCAGGAGATGACAAGATACCCTAAACCATCTTGTGACTACTGGACTGGTGTCTTCCTCACATACCTCCTCCTACCCACCCCATAAGAAAGTTTCCTACAAAAGAAGAACCATGAACCCCCAGATGTGTCTCTCTTACTCTGGAGCTGGCCTGCATTCTGCCTTGAATGTGTATTTATTGCCTTCCTAAATAAATCTCTGTTGGTCTCTGACTGGCTCGTGCTGAAATTCTCTTCTGTCACTTAAGCCAAGGATCCCACCAGTCCAGAGTTGCGACCCTCTCTCTCCCCCACTGGGAACTGCTCCAGACCCTTCGGGGAATCAATTGTCCTCTCTCGTGACAGTCTGATCAATAGATAATGCTGGAAAGTCCCCTAAATTATAGAGTTTCTCAAGTTATCGTATCTGTCTTGCTTAAACTACTTATGGGGAGGGTTAATTAACAGTGCATAGGTAATTATAGCTTTTGGTTAACTTTAAGATTTACAGATTTCCCAGGAATTTGGGAGTGACTGGCCTGGGAAAGTGACTGGCTAAGGGAGTGGCAGGCCTGAAAGAGTATGTGGAAATTCTGAATTGAATTTTTATTTCCTTCTCCTTCCTTTATGTCTCCTTTCTACCTATTACTCCTATCCTACCTCAGTGTGACATGAATGGTTGCTTACTTCCAAAATGTAATTTTTAAGATTAAAAACAGCTATCAGGTCAGGTGTGGTGGCATGCGCCAGGTGGATCACAGGTTCGTGGCCAGCCTTAGCAATTTAGTGAGACCCTGTGTTCGAAAAAAATAAAATAAAATAAGACTGAGAGTCTAGCTCAGAGGTAGAACACTCCTGGGTTCAATCCCCAGTACCGCACACACACACACACACACACACACACACACACACACACCAACTATCATTAGAATTATATAGAAAAAATGGAGAATAATATCTACTTATGTTTTGGCATGCTCTCATAAGGATGGGGACAGTTAAAGTGCTTCAGGACTAAAATTAATGACTTTGAGGCTAAAATTATTAGTTTTCTCCATGCAGGGAAGTAGCCCTGTAGAGATGGTTTTAATCTTGTTAATGACTAATTTTCCAGTTCTAACAGTGAAAATAAGGCTACGTTGCTGAGAATATAAGGGTAAGAGCTGGCAGATCTGAGTGAAGCAAAGCCAAGCTGCCTTCCTGCTTTGGTCACCGTCGATGCTGTCTGGGAGGAAGGAAAGGTCCCGACTTAGCCACTATCAGAAGCATTCACTACCGAGTGCTGAGACAGAGCCAAGCGGAGTGGTACGTGGGGGGAAGGAATTACTGGGCAATCCTTACATGGTCCCCTAAGAGTATCAGTTTGTCTTGTCCAATTAAAGGGGTGACATTCGTTTTGTCTTTGGGTCACCCTTTGAGGTCTTTCTGCATCTGGCTTCCCCAGAGAGACACCTAAAGGGCTCCTTCTCTGATGTCCCCATTTTCTGGGAACAAAGATTTCTGGGACATGAAAGTTCTGATACCTGGCAGGCATCTCTGACAGTGGGTCTCTAGCTCCTTCTTCACTCCTTGCCAGGGATAACCGGGTGATACCTTATCTCCTCACGAGAAAGGCCAGACTTTTCATAAGCAAAGAATTATTTTCACAATAACCTGTAAATCCCCTTATATCATATTTAGGAAAATTCCAATCACATCCTTGAAATCCAACATAGCATTTGAACCCACACACACACACTGCTAAATTACAACAAAGCCTCAGCAGCCTGCCCATGCCTTGGATTCTACCAGGAAGGGCAGTTATTTTAGAGAATAAAGAAGTTTCCAGAATGGTGAGAGGATGAGGCAGGAGACAAAAGGCCACTAGACTTGGAATTTGGGAGACAGGAGTCAGGGGAGGTTTGAGAAAGGAAAGGGGACATTCGGGGCTAATTAGACATGATGTGAAGAAGTTTGGCTGCGTGTGCGGAGTGGAATTTCCCTTGGTTCCCCTGGAGAAACATCTCTAAAGATGTCATCGGTGCTCCGTGGGTGCCAGGAGGGCCTCTGGGTGGTTGGGTCCTATGGGGGACATGTCTGCGTCCTCCTTTCATGGTCTGTGGCAGTAGGTATGTGAGTTCCCTATTCTCCAGCTGTCCTCCTTAACATTACCCAGAGTACACCTGCAGGATGTTGGAATGGACACAGGGGATCGGATCAATTTTAAAATGTATGACCACTTCCTGTCACGTATCGCCTGCCCTGACCAAGAAGACCAGATAAAAACTCAAACCTGGCCGGGCATGGCAGTATGTACCTGTAATCCCAATACCTGGAAGGCTGAGACAGGAGGATTGCAGGTTCAAGACCAGCCTCAGCAACTTAGTAAGAAAAAAATTTAAAAATGTCTCCAGATGTTGACAAATGTCCCCCGGGGCCCCGGATCACCCCTGGTTAGAAACCACTGGCCGAGACTTTAGAAAAGTGGACACTAACTTCAAAAAGACCCTGTATCTTTCACCTTTCCTCTCAGAATGCTCTCAGCAGGTTCTCACTGTTTATAGCTTTTATGAAATGAATGATCTTCAGCTGGACCCGATTCTAAATGTTGAAAGTGACTTTTCTAAGCACTAAAGAACAAGTTGTAGCCGGGTGTGGTGGCACACGCCTGTAATCCCAGTACTTGGGAGGCTGAGACAGGAGGATCGTAGGTTCGAGGCCAGCCTCAGCAACTTAGTGAGACCCTGCTTTAAAATAAAAAAATAAAATAGGGCTGGGGGTGTAGCTCAGAGGTAGAATGCCCCCCCCCGGTTCCATTCCCAGTACCCCCACCCCCTCCACAAAAACAAAAATCTAAACCTGCCTGGTTTTACTCTGTGTAATCTTTGTGAGCTAGTTAACAATGCCCTTCTAAAAACCAAGTGGAATTTCCAGGTGCGAGGTGGCTTTAAAATGACAGAGACTGCCCTGGTCATTCAAAGAAAGGAAACATATCTCATACAAAAGTGTGAGAAAGTCAAGAAAATGTCTGAGGCGAAGAAGGAAGGCTAGCGCAAACTAGAAATTTTTAAAAAACAATATACCAAAAGACAAAATCTATATCCATGGTAACTGTTACCAATACCCAGCCTGCTTTGGCGTTTTTATTTGTTCATTTATTTTGTTTTGTTTTGTTCTCCATTTTGTGGCGCTGGGGACAGACTGCTGCTTTTCGTTTAGATTCTTTTCCTTGAGAAGTCGTGACTGTCTTATGTTGACACTTAGAATTTATCTTGATGTAATCTTTCATTCAGGTAATGTATTTTTTTAATTCTTAAGCATCTCAAACCTGCTGAGAAAATAATAAAGAAGAATCATTTTTTAAATTTCACGATTTTTAAACCTAATGGAATTATCTTATTACATTGACACCAGCACAGAGAGTTAAGGAGAGTGCAAATGTGCAATTTTAATGATTTCACACTCACCGCTGATGGTGTCCAAACAACATCAGTAATATAAAATGCGTGGCGCCAACTGCATTTTGGTCCATGGTACGTAAGCATGCTGGCTTAAGCCATTCAGGCTGCTATAACAAAATCCCATAGACTGGTGGCTTATAAACAATGAAATATTATTTCTACACAAGACACTGGCAGATTCAGACTGGTGAAGCCCACTTTCTGACTCCCACCAGCCTCTTCTTGCTGTGTTCTTGCATGGTGTAAGTGATAAAGCATCTCAGGAGGACATCTGTGTGTGTGTGTGTGTGTGTGTGTGTGTGTGTGTGTGTGTGTGTGTTACCAGGGATTGAACCCAGGGGCATTCTACCTCTGAGATACACCCCGCCTCTTTGAGAGGGGCTGCACCCCCATGTTCTACCCTTCCCCAAAGGCCTCATTTCTAATGATAACACCTGGTTTCAACACATGACTTTGGGATAACACAAATATTCAGTCCACAAAACACACCTTGGACTGAGAAGCTCAGTTGTTCAGGAGAGAGGTGGGAAGAGACTCGGGAGTAGTTGGTGTGAGCTAGACTCCGTCCCCAGCAAATGAGCAAATGGAAAGCTCTGGAGACAAGGTGAACATAGGAGGAAGATGTTGACCATAGAAAATGAGGGGCGATTCCCGGCTTGATGATGGTCAGCCAAATTGCTGATATTGTCAGCTGAGGCTAGCACCTGTCGTCACTTTCAGATCGCAGAAGGAGATGAGCATAAGCATGCAAACTGTGAACGTGCAGATCCCCAGGCAGTACCTGTAGGGATTCTAGTCCAGTAAAATTGATGTGGCCCCAGGAACTGCTTTCAAAACCAGCACCTACCCTCCTCAGGACAGTGAGGTGAGGCGGGGAGCTGAGGCTGCACCCCAGGGACACTTGATTGTTTTATAAAGGCCACACAGTGGAACCAACATTGAGAATATTCATATAAAATAGATGATCTCATGATGACACCCATTTTCCAACGTAAAACAACAATTTGTCCCTTGCATACTTGAGCAGAGGATGGCAGTATGAAAGAAGAGAAGCCACAGGAGCCACGAAGAGAGAGGGACCCAGCCGCTCCACCCAGCCCCCAACACTGTATCATGGGTCCTAAAATATCTTTAGGAGTTCTGGAGTACAGTTAATAGCTTGAAGTTTCCAAAAAATACCCACATTTTCCCCACTTCTCTTTCTAATGCCAGTGGAGGTCCACGAAGCTCTCTCCCTGCAAGTCCTGCTCCTAAAAATCTCTCCCGGGCACCCTGCCGGCCCTCTGCCTCAACCATTTTTCTTGTCTGCACAGAGACCTTGTTCCAAAGCACCAACTTTCCTGTCTCTAAGGGCTGGCTCCCAGGTCTCACTCACCTCCCCGAGTAGTTCACAGGCATGCCCGCTATGCCCTCTTGCAAAATCTCTCTCAACAATGTTCTCTTGACATCAGAAGGATGCTTGGAACTTCCGCGTGAGCTCTAGCATTCACGGAGCGTGCACTTAAACCTCCCATTTGACTTATTTCACTGAAGGAAGGAGTGGTGAAGTGGCCTTGGGTTTCTGTGATAGATTATTGGTTTATTGTTTAAGGACTGTGCTTAGTCTCAGAGGGCTGTGGGGCCTGGACCTCCGCATGAAATGGAAGATGGTGAGTCCCCTTGGCCATCTGGCCCAGCGCTGCCTTCTCTGTTTCTGTGAAAATGAGTTGAAGAATCTCGTCTTGGTTGTGAAAATAACTATCTGAGGCGGCTGACTTTCCACTGTCTTCTCTGAAGCTGGCACAGGCTCCGTGACATGACCCCAGGAGTCCTCGAAGCCAGTGGCCAAATTGAGCTTAAAATTCCTAAATTTCTGGGCACTAGACTACTGGTTCCTATCACCTTCTCATCTTAGAAAATCACATACATAGAGATGTTTCTGGAAGATTTCTGGTCTATAAAAATATGTTGATTAAGATTCAGAGTTTAAAATATTGCCCATATTACCACAGAGAAAAGTCTGTCTCGGTTCCATATGGAAATAAAATAGATTTTTGCTTCAGCAAATTTTGGTTAGCTTGTTTCTAAAGTAATAGGACACAACAGCAAATAAAAGATGAATCTCATATCTAGTGAGAGAGAGAGAGAGAGAGAGAGAGAGAGAGAGAGGTGCAGGGAGAGAGATGGGGAAAGAGGAAGAGAGAGAGTCATACCTTAAGAGAAGGCTAGTTTCAAAACACTGCAATTTATCTAGAGATCAGACAGAAATGGGAAAATATCCAAGTTCAGCAACCCATTTAAGAACTCTGTAATTGGACTTCTTAATCCTTGGGTCTTCCTGATATCAATTTTATTTTTACGTTAAGAAAGTGAGGCTTTGAAAGTGATGCATAGGTGTGTTTCACATACAATCTGCAATCATTGTTGCTTCCTGAGTTCAAATCCTGGCTCTGCCCTAATGACTACTTTCTCTTTAGTTCACTTTCCTTTCCTGGTAAGGTGCCACCTTACAGAAAGATTGAGAGGAGCACAGGAACTAGTTTATATAGAACACCTGGCACTGCGCGGGCATTCAATAGTTACCTAAGATTATTATGTGTGACTGTACAGACACGACACAAAAAAAGACAGAGGCTTTCTCCTCACAGCACTTACGATCTGAGGGGACATATGTTCAACAGTTGCTACAAAATTTTTTCCTTATGAGGATCATTGGCACAATGAGAAAAGAGTGCCTTGCAGAGCCAGGCCTGGTGGTATACACCTGTAATCCCAATACTTGAGGGCTGAGACAGGAGGATCACAGGTTCGAAGCCCGTCTCAACAACTTAGCAAGACCCTCAGCAACTTAGGGAGACCATGTTTCAAAAGTAAAGAATAAAAAGGGCTAGGGGCATACCTCAGAGGTAGAATGCCCCTGGGTTTGCTTCCCAGTATAAATAAATAAATGAATAAATAAATAAACAAATAAATAAATAAATAAATAAATAAACAAACAGGCATATAAATCAAATGTTAAAAAATAATGCCTTGCATAGAAAGTGCCGGAATGTGGTTACCAAGGAGACAGGGAGACAGGGTGTTTTATCAATGGAGAGACTTGAGGCTTGAAGAAAAGGAAGAAGATTCACGGAAGGAGACGGCAGAGCCTGAGGGGAAGGATTTGGGGAATATAAGAAAAATTGGTCAATGAACAATAGCGTGAGAAATCAGTGTGTCCCTCTGGATGGACCTGGTGTCTGAGGGTTTGAATCTGGCATCCCAACCCACCACTTTGTCGTATAGCCCAGGTTCAGGAGAAGGGCAAAACTTTTATAGCAAAATATGTTCAAATTTATGATCAATGGAGAAATATAAAAAGGGGAAAGCCAATGAGGTTTGGGGAACAGCATTAATCTTTATTGGGCAAAATGCTTTCTTCTAAGTTTGCTTGTTTGGGGCAGGGGGTTGTTAGTCTGTTTTGTAGATTCCTGGGGAAAACTGTAAAATGTGACCCAGATGTTCCTCCTCCCAACTCTGAGGATCCGAAGTTGACCTTTCCCTCTACCAGGAGCAGAGAAGACAATGGCCTTGATTCATGGCAGACCCCGGAAGACTTCGAAAATAGACCCACACAGGACATGCGACATGCTGACTCTGAGGGAAGGCGGCATCCCCAGGAAAATGGGGAGACAGAGATTTCAGAAAGAGGGAGAAAGGTCAGAGCAGAGAGGCAGATGGCGAGGGAAGAACAGGGGTAGAGGGTGTTATGTGGAGTCACACCGGAGGTCTGGGCAGGGAGTGTCCTCTCTCTTGACTGGACAGTGGGGTGAAAAGCTTGGGGGAGGAGAACCAGTCAGGACTCTCTGTGTTACACTCTCACCCCCCAACCCCCACAATAGCTCTCTTTGGATTTATTGACAAAGTTTTTTTTATTTATTTTTTTGGTACTGGGGATTGAGCCCAGGGGCATTCCATCTCCAAGCTATATTCTCAGCCCTTTTAACCTTTTGTTTTGAGAAAAAAAAAGGGTCTTCCTAGGTTGCAGAGAACCTAAGTTGTTGAGGCTGTCCTCAAACCTGCGCTCCTCCTGTCTCACCCTCCTAAATGTGGGAATCACAGGCATGTGCCACCGCGCCTGGCTTGCCAGAGGTTTTGAGTGAAGAATGACTTTGGCCTTCGCTGGGTTCCTGTGTGTATTGGCCTCTGCAATAGAGGCCAAGATGATACCCAGAATAGAAAAAGGAATTGCCTTTGGCAAGTACCAGAAACACCGGTATCAAGGGCTATATTATGGGCGAAGGATTTACCTGTAGACAATACCTGGCTGGAGGAGTCATAAGCTTGTACCCCAGTTGTTCCCTCTCCCTGGAGGACAGCTAGAGACAAAGTTTCACCCCATCCTGATCTCAGTGTGAGACAAAGGATGCTCATCACACATCGTGTGCCTTTTACAAGGAGCGCAGGCGCCGTGCAGTGGGTCAGGCGAAAATGGAGTGGTCCCCACTCAGTGGCAGCAGAGATGGGGAGAAGTGGATGGATTTGGTGCATGTAGTAGCCAGGGTTTGCTGGAACAGCAGAACTCATAGGATGTGTATTTGGTAAAAGAGGGTTTATCAAATCAGCTCACAGTCCACAACAGTGTCATCCCAAGTGACTGCCTGCATGTGGAGAGCCAGAGGAACCAGCATTTGGTCAAGCGGTCCAAGCGCTGAAGTCTCAGAATCAGAGCGACCAATAATACAGTCCCAGTCCAAGATGGAAAGGCCAGAAAACTCTCCAGAGAAACGATGGTGAAAGTCCAGTCTGAAGAGCTGAAGGCCGATATCTCAGGCGAGGGCAGACACGCTTTTCTCGGGAAGAACCACGCAGGCCTTCATGTAACTTTCTCCTTCTTATCCAGGTCCTGCACTATCAGAACAGCGCTGTCTACATTCAGGGCAGGACTTCCCCTTCCATCTGCTCTTATATAAGCGAATCATCTCATCCGCACACCCAAACTCACAGAATCTTAGGTGTTTCATGATGCAGTCAGGTTGACAATCCAGATTACCCATCACAGTGTGTTTAGGAATCCGATAGGACTTGGTGACTGTGCCTGTGAAGGAAGCTGCGGTGTGAGCCCGGCTGCAGCTTCCTCACAGTCACCACAGGGATGCACTGGGGTGTCATTTACTGAAATGAGAACTGCTGTAGGAGGAGCTGGTTTCTGGGAAGATGACAGGATCTGGTTTAAAAATATGGAGCAGGATGAACAAAAGAGGCAGTCCACGGGATGTAGAGAAAGCAGCTGCATAGAAGGATGCAGCACTTGCTAGAGTGGTCTGACCTGGACATAGAAATGAGCACGCTGGCATATAAGTTGGTGCAGAAGGACAACGTAAGGGTGAAAGGAAGGAGGTCCTGCGGCGATCCTTTGGGGCAACACAGCACTTGAAGGTGGACTGGAGCCAGGCATGGTGGCTGGCGTACGTCTGTAATCCCAGGACTCGGGAGGCTGAGACAGGAGGATCACACGTTTGAGATCAGCCTTAGCAACTTAGCAAGACTCTCAGCAACCTAGCAAGACACTGTTTCCAAATAAAAAATAAAATAGGGCTGGGGGTGTGGCTTGGAGGTAGAATGCCCCTGGAATCAATCCGCAGCACCACACACACACACACACATACACGCGCGCGCGCACACACACACACACATACACACACACACACACACACACACACACACACACACACAAGATTGACTGGAGTAGAATGAGTCAACAAGGGATACTGAGGAGTGGCTAGAGGAACCGTATGAAGACCAGAATATAGCGGTGACATTTGTTTCAAGAAGAAATAATATTGCAAGAATTATTTAAGTTCTAAGAGGGCAGAAACCACAACCTTTGCAGCCAGAATACTGTCATAACATAGCAGAGCAATAAATGTCTGCTAAAGGAATGCAGGAGAGTCCATATGTCATGCTGATGAAAGGTCAAGTTTTATTGGGTTCATTCACTTTAGGCTTTTTGTTTGTTTGTTTGTTTATGTTTTTTCCTTGTGGAACTGGGGATTGAACCCAAGAGTGTTATACCTCTGAGCTATTCCCCGAGCTCTATTTTCATTTGGAACAGGGTCTTGCTATGTTATCACACACTGATGGCCTCGAACCTGAGATCCTCCTGTCTCAGCCTCCTAAGTACTGGGATTACAGGCGCACGCACCACACAGCCTGGGTTCATTCACTTTGAACTCGTTAGAGTGGTCAGATGGCTTGATGGAGATATAAAATAGGCTCTAGGTAGACAAGAAGAAGGGAAGGGGAGGGGAGCTTGGGAAGACAAGAGTGCATAGACATCCCTGAAGAGAATTTGGTGTGCATCAGAAGTAGGAATCAGGAAACTTCTTTGAGGTTTCTTCCTCAGTTTGCTTTTGTAGGTCGGGAGACCTTTGAGCCTGCTTGAATAATGAAGGATGAGGTCAGTAAAGAGCAAGAGACTGCCGGGCGTGGTGGCGCACGCTTGTAATCCCAGTACTTTGGGAGGAGGAGACCGGAGGATCCGGGTTCGCGGCCAGCCTCAGCTCTCGCTCTGTCTCTCTCTCTCTCTCTCCCTCTCTTTCTCTCTCTCTCTCTCTCTCTCTCTCTCTCTCTCTCTCTCTGTCTCTCCTTAGTGAGGCCCTCCGCAACCTCGTGAGACCCGGTTTCAAAATAAAGCATAAAAAATAGGGCCGGGGGCATAGCACAGAGGTAGAACGCCTCTGCGTTCAATCCCCGGTACCGCAAAAAAAAAAAAAAAAAAAAAAAGACTGAGAGAGAATTAAGAGCAGATATCAATGGTCAGAGCAGAAGTGTGAGCTTGTCCTCTGATAGACAGGTGAGCAGACGCCCCACTGACATGAGAGGGAGATGGCCGCAGCCCCTGGCTGGCATTTTGAAGTGTTGCAGGCATCCAAGAGACCCTTGTTTCTCTGTAAAGTTTCAGGCAAGGCGACCCACCGAGAGTGAGGGTTATCAATAGAAATTCGCAGGTTAGGGAGATTTTTAGGATGTAGGAAGCAGTCGTGTTGGAGAGTGGGAGATGACAATTACTAGAAAATTATGATGAGGGTGTTTCATGGTGCTGAGGGCCCACTGATCATCAGTTCAGAGTGATGCTAATCTGTGAGTTAATTTTACCCGGTGGTTCTTATTTTTCGAGATAAGTACAGAGAGGATCAGCCCCAGTATTGGGGTTTCATCAGATGGTAGGGACAAAGGGGGCCTCTGAGTAGCAGAGGCTCAGTGCTGACTCTCCCTCCCATGGGCTTTTAGGGAGGTTATTTGTGGGCTCCTCTGGCCCCCATTCCCTTCAGCTCAGATTCATATTTGGAGGAGGGGATTCAATCCATACTGAATCCTTCTTAGGTGATCTTCTTGAGCAGGTGACAAATACCTCTGGTCCTTCTTTTCACATGCAGCGCTCGTCTTCAGTCCGTGGAAACCTCACCAGGGGATTGCTGTTGCTCTAATCTGGAAGCGCAGGCTGATCCTAGCATGGTACCACGGCACAGGAATGGTGTTCTTTTCTAAATGCAGCCATCTTCCTTACTCACCCCCGGCCCTATTTTTTATACTTTATTTTGAAACCAGGTCTCACGAAGTTGCGGAGGGCCTCACTAAGGAGAGAGAGAGAGAGAGAGAGAGAGAGAGCTGAGGCTGGCCGCGAACCCTGATCCTCCGGTCTCCGCCTCCCAAAGTACTGGGATTACAAGCGTGAGCCACCATGCCCGGCCCTATCTTCTATATATTCTGCTTGCAAGAAATACATTTCACATTCTCTGAGCGACATTCTAGAAGTGCCCCTCCCTAGACTTCAGGTGAGGAAGGTAACACTCCCCCACCCCATTAGGACAGGGAGCACTCGGCATAGCAACTGCTCCTTCCAGAAAGCCTCCTCTTGCAATCTTCTCCTTTCCTTTTCAATTCTTCCTTGGAGGGCATGTGGGACTTTGAGAGCCATGTGACCAGTTCTTGAAGAGTCCTCCAGTGTGGCCTGTCTCACAATCTTTTGGCCTCTTGTTAGTGACTTGATGCCTCCCTGGAAACATGGAATTCAAAGTCCTGTACACCTTGGTGGATTCTGAAATCCGATCTGATCGAAGAGGGCAGTGAAGCCTGCAGAGACCTGGGTAGAAAGACGAGGTGGGGCCTGTGGCTCATTAGTCACAATGAGGCCAAAGAATGACCTTGATGGGGCTATCTAAGCAGGAAATAAGAAATGATAAGAGGTTGGGGTTTTAGGGCATGACGTCAGAGGGGTCTGGCGCCTGCTGCTGATGGGATCCAGATTTGACTTTGAGATCAGGTGGCTGAGGTTATATAGTGAAAAAAAGTCACTGACGTGGGTGAGGACAAGTGTGTTGGGTGGTACGTCCAAGAGGATGCTGGGGGTCAGAGGAAGAGTGAGCAAGAGTAAGCCCTCAGGAAGGGAGAGGGGTTGATAAACACAGACGATTTCCATTTCACAGGAACAGGGGGCTGGACGGAAGCGATGGGGAACAAGCACCTATAATAATATTCCCAGGTGAGGAAGATTTCCACCGGCTCTGTCTAGACTTCTGATACCTGGGGCTGGAGGTGATAGAGCATCAGCTTGAGGCAGCCACATTGGAAGCTGTGTCTCCAAGGGCAGGTGTCACTTAAATGCCAGAAGGTACAGGCAAGCTCTGGGGAAGAGCTTGGGATTAGAAGGGAGTTGGCTGATAGCACGTGTGCTCAGGCAGAAGTATTTGGGAATGGAGAAGAGAGAGAAGGGTCCTGCCAGGTGCTCTGTGGTGAGGGGTTGGTGCCCTTGGTCAGAGCGTGGAGCTCAGCTTCCTCATGGTCAGCCCGTGCTAGCTGCTCCACTAGGTGAGGTTGCAGCTGATGTCAAGGGACAAGAAACCTGATAAGCACAATCTGAGCCAGGCATGGAGACGCACACTTCTCATCCCAATACCTGAGAGGCTGAGACAGGAGGATCGCAGGTTTGAAGGCACCCTCAGCCACTTAGCGAGGTCCTCAGCAACTTAGCGAGGTCCTCAGCAACTTAGCAAGACCCTTTTTCAAAATAAAAAAAAAATAGGGCTGGGAGTGTAGTCAGAGGTAGAGTACCCCTGGGTTCAATCCCTGGTACCAAAAAAACAAAAACAAAAGAACCCGCAATCTGATCGCATTGTGTACACCTTCCCTAGCTTGGAATTGTGAAGACGGGACTTGTTAATGGGGTTTACAGGGCTCCTCATGGTCACCCCTACCCTCCATTCCACCCCAACCTCTCTGGCCATTTTCCATTCCTTAAACTCACCATGCCTATCTGTTGTAGGACTTTGCATGTACTGTGTGTCTGGCTGGATTACTACTCCCTCCATTTATTGCCTAGTTGACCACTGTTCAGCTTTTCTAAAAGCTCAGCTCAAATTTTTCTTACTCCCAGCTGACCTCCCTGACTGGGTCAAATCCTCTTTTTATATGTGTATTCATCAGCATTCTCCATGCTATGATCTAAGAACTGACCACACAACTTAGAGGAAAGATTTATTTGTTCACAGTTTTGGGTTCAGTCCGCGTGAGGCTGGGGCCTCTGAATCTCAGGGCATGGCGGTGGGAAGCAGAGAGAGGGAGAGCATAAGGCTTCGCTCTCACATCCTGGAGCTGGAAGCAAGCACACAAGCAAGGGGAGGAGGAACCATCTATAATCCCCACAGCCGCACCCCCAGGGACCCACCTTCTCCAGCCACACCCTACCAACCTGGGCCATCACCCAGATAAATTCATTACAATGGATTTATCCACTGCTGAGATTAAAACCAAGCCCTGCTTCCAACCTTGCCACCCTGTTTTTGTGAGGGCTGGGGGACACCCCAAATCCAAGCCATTACAACATGTGATCCTCAAGTCCCTTTCTAATGCTTATTGGTTACAGCCGTTATTCATGGGCTTGTTTGATTAACACTTCTTTCCTCCATAAGGCTGTAAGTTCCATGAGCTCATGAACCAAGTGTGTTCTTCACACACACTGTACCCCCTAGAGCGTGGCACAGTGTCTGGCATTTGGTTCTGGTTTCAGCAAATGCTTGCCTAACAGACAAAAAGACTGGTCCTCCCTGGTTAGCGCTAGGGGCTGGTGTCTGGCTGGCCGAGGCCCTGGCAGATTTAGCTACCCAGCAGCCTCACCGAGCCCCAGGCCTGCTGCCTCCCTGGCCTTCCGCTGGCCATGGGGGCACCGCAGGGAGGGGAGCAGGACTCTAAGAACACCAATGTCCCTTGAATCGCATTTTTTTAAGAAGGACTTGTCTGAGGCTATTTTCGTAGTTGACTTCTGTGGTTTGGCTGTGGTTCAGTAATTTCCCTGAAAGACGGGGGCCCTGGACCGCTTCCCTGAGAAGAGGCGATCCCATCCCTCGTGGATAAGAGCGCATTGTCTGTTCACAAGGGGCCTTCAGAGCTTGCTTCTTGGGGAAGAGCCCAGGAGCTGCAGCAGCTGCGGACTCTGTGCTCCCAGGGGTGCCAAAGGTCAAAAGGTTAAGGGTCTCTTTTTTTGCAGAAGGATACCCCCAACCAATAAGATCTAGCCAAAGAACTGTCCCCCTCCTAACCTCTAAACCCAACTTCCTGCCCCAGGCCGTGGGCACTGCCTTTTCTGAAATTTCACTATGGTATGGATTGTGGCATAAATGGGCATGAGCTTTGATGGGGACTTGGGAGAAGGGCCTTCCTAGCTCAGCGACCAGCAGATTTTGTGCTTCTTTCATTACATGCTGTTCAGTTTCCAAAGGATCTTGGAGAAACAGACCTCAGAGCGTCTTGTTCCTGTATTAGGAATGTAAATTCCCTCTCAGCAGGACCTTTGCCATTTCTGAGCCTCCATATTGAATGTGTATACACGTATATGACACCAACGAATGCCATACGCTTAAAAGCTGTTAGGCAGGGCTCCTCCCCTTATCGTGTCACCTTCAGCTCTTCAATCCAAACAACTGGATTCAAAGGTGGTACAAAACTATCGTGAAGAATGAATTTACACACTTGAATAAAAAAGTGACCCATTGCTTGTCTGCATTATTACCTGGCCATCGGGGCCTCTATAGGAAAGAGACAGTACTGAAAAGCACGTGTGGCGCACAATTCAGAGAGGCGTAGCCTTGGGGAGGAGCTACCTTTTCTGCAAGGCTGGGATCGTAGCCAGGGCAGGTCTTCTGATCGCCAGGACGCCATGCAGTAGAGACACAGGTTCTGATGTGACAACTAGTTGTCTAGTTGGCTCTCTGCAGGTGAGACATTCGTGAGAAGGCTGTGGGTCAGATGAACAAGCAATAAGTAGATGCGATGAAACACATCGAGTGGGCTTTGTGCAAAACTGTCCATTGACTCGAAGGGAAGACGTTCCATTCATTCATTTCTGTACTCAGCAATAATTCACTGAGTACCAGGGAGCGGGGTCACAAGATAAATGAGGCAAAGCTTTTCCACCTCACACTTGCTCTTCTTGGGCATTTCAGATTTGTTCATGTTCTTGGTGGACACAAGAATAAAATAACTTTTCTACTGTACTCGAAGACCAGCCGGGATGAATGACAGAAAAGAGCAAAGAGAATGGCATCCTGGACGGCCGCTCGCCTCTTTGGACATATCTTCATCTGATGAAACCAAAATTTTCTAAGCGATCTGATTGGTCACTGTTCTCATTTTCACTGTTTTATGATAATTTACTCTAAAATTTAGTGGATTAAGGGCTGGGGTGTAGCTCAGTACCAAAGCGCTTGCCTGGCAAGTGTACTGCCCTGGGTTTGATCCCCAGATCTCAAAAGCAAAGCAAAACTAAACTAAAAGACCCCAAAAAACAAATAAGAGAAAAAAACCAGAGTGGTTTAAAACCATTGTTTTATTCTCTCCCACAAGTTTGCCAATTGGTAACCCAAATGAGGCTCACTGGGGCACATGTCCCATTCCATGTGGTATCTAAGCTCACCCAGTCATGTTCAAATGGCAGAAGGGCTGGTCTGGAAGTACCAAGCTAGAAATCCCACGTCTGGTGCCTTGGTTGGGATGCCTGGGAGGCTGGGTTCAGATGAAAAGTCACCAGAGTACCTAGAGGTGGCCTTCCCAGCATGGCTGTATCAGGGTAGTTGGACTTTTTACGTGGAAGCTGAGATTTCCCAGAGTGTTCCAAGAGACCCAGGTAAGAGATGCAAGGCTTTTTTTGAACTAGCCTCGAACATTCTAGAACATCACTTCTGCCACATGTTCTTGGTCAAATAAAGCCAGCCCAGATTTGAGGGAAGAGGAAAAACAGACTCGCCTTCTCAGTGGAGGAACTGCTTGAGCCTCAGAGAAGACCAGTTGTCATGGTCACCCCGAGAGTACAGATGTTACCGTGTGTGGGATCTGGCAATTAAAGACGCTAAGTCTCTATGATCTTCATTTTCTCCATCTCTTCCTCTAAGTGAATCATGGGGAAGTTAGGTAAAATTACTCAATATTCTGAACGATTCTTGAGCATGGGTGGAATTTGGTATGAATATGCTTCGAGAAGCTTCAAGTTCAATGAGGAAGATCTGGGAAGAGTTAAGTGCAGAAGGCCTGGGAGATATAAGGCCTCTTAGCTATTGCATGGATCAGCTCACAGCCCCTTCCCTCCACTTTGAAACTCTAAAAGGAATTTTTCTCCCCAGGACACAGTCTTTATACCTCTTTTGATACCCATCAGATGTCAGAGGGTATGTGTCATTTTTCCGTCACTGGATCCCAAGAAACTGAAGCTTTCATTCTTCTATGTTTCTCTCACAAAGCACTAAGAGGTTCTCAATCACTCTTTGCTGAGTGCACATAATCACCCTGATGGAGTTTTAGAAGAAGCTGGAAGTATCGTAAAGAGTAGCTTGATATCAGCTCCTGGTATCAGAGGAAGGTGATTCCATTATCTGTAACAGCTAATGTTCAACAGCTCATCAATGCTCTCTAATGGGCAATAAAAGTGAAAATATCCATTGGGAGTTTGGTTTCTGGTCCGTGTCTTGGTAAATTATAGAGCTTGCACTTGATGGCAGGAGATGGGAAGAATCTGTGCTGTAAGTTTGCACAAGGAATTAACCTTCACCCAGGATCTTTCTGTCTCTGCACACAAAGCACTTTGGATCCAGGGTTTTTCTTTGCAAGGCAGTCTCTGCACAGTGCTGCAATTCTACGGAGCACAGATACATGGAGGGTAGTTGGTGGCGGACAAAGATTAATCATTACACTGATGACAAGTTTTAATTAGGAGGAAAACTGGGGGAGGGGGAGGCTTCCTTATTGACATCTTACTGGAGAATCAACTTCAAGATCATAAGAAAATAAAGACATAAATTGCAGACCCAGAAGAGATAAGGTCTTGATCTTCCATAAAATGTAAATATCTCTTAAGTAAGAGCCTACTTTTATTATGTCTTCTGATTCTAACTATAATCTTTTATTCCCTTTTTGGTATAAAAGAAGTGTTTTAAAGAAAATGCCTTCATAATCCTCCTACAAGGACCACAAAATATTCATATGATTATATAACTACATAATATATATAACTGTACAATAGACAGTGCTCCCTTTTCTTTTCTTTTCTTTTTATTTTATTTCATTTCATTGGTACTGGGGATTGAACCCAAGGGCATTCTACCACTGAGCTACACCCCAGCCCTTTTTTAAAATTTTTTATCTTGAAACAGGGTCTCGCTAAGTTGCTGAGGTTGGTCTTGAACCTGCAATCTTCCTGTCTCAGCCTCCCAAGTACTGAGATTACCAGTGTGAGCTACCATGCCAAGCTCCCCCTTTTTTAAGGTAAAATAACCAAAGAGTATTGCAAATCCCTCCTTACACCTCACATTGTACTGAGAAGGTAAAGTGTTTCAGACATGCATTATGTGGTAATATTATGTAGAATGCATTGCATTAATACAGAGGAAATACATAAAAATGTTACTGAATGTATAATACCTTCTTGTTATACAGCTTCTCAATATTAAGTGTAGTGAAGTATTATTAAGCAGAAGACTGAGAATTTTTATGGTAATAAAGGTCTGCATATTTGAAACAATTGGGAAACTTTATATTAGGTTGTAAGTTCCTAAATTATCATATCTGTTTCAATTCATATATGAGCCTTCTTATTTCCCTATTCAAAACATTGCTCACCGCAAGGGTACAATTAACATGTGTGCAGTGAATTTGACATATGTGTATATGGAGAGTGAGAGAGAGAGAGAGAGAGAGAGAGAGAGAGATCAGATTTCCATCTTAATGTATAAGAAGTAGGAAATGAATTAGGTTGAATTAATAGAGATAACCAGGGGTAGCAAATTCAGAGGAGATATTGGAGAGATGTGAGATATAGGGGAGACTACAGAATGTTTAACTCTTGGAAGACTAAGAAATGATGAGCCAAGATGGAGTGCAGAGAGTCCAGCCCAACAGAACAGAGGTTGGTTCACCATGGATATAGGCAGATACCACGCCCAGTGTACCAGAACGGCACACCTCCACATTAGAGTTATATTCATGTTGTTCCCCTGCTCAAAATGTTCCAGTGAGCTAGGTGTGGTGGCCCACGCTTGTAACCCCAGTACTTGGGAGACTGAGACAGGAGGATCACAGGTTCGTGGTCAGCCTCAGCTACTTAGTGAGGCCCTCTGCAACTTAGTGAGACCCTGTTTCAAAATAAAGAATAAAAAATATGACTGGGGGTGTAGCTCGGAGGTAGAATGCCCTGGAGTTCAATCCCCAGTACTGCCAAAAAAATGTTCCAGTGAATTCCAAGCCTGGAAAGACCTACATAATCTGGCTCCCAATCCCTGTCCTATCTAATTCCTCCCTCTCCCCATTGCCCTCTGCTCTAGCCTCAGTGTTCTCCAGTCATTGTTCTCCAAGGAGCAGGTGTGTTCATTAACCATGCTTCATGCATTCCTGAGTATTGATGCTCCCTTTGCTTGGAATGGTTTTCAAGAACTTTCTTCCTCACTTTATTCAGGTCTTTTCTCAAAGGTCAAATCCTCAGAACAAATTTCCCCCAACCACCATATATAAGATAGATAGCACCTCAGTCTTTATTGTACAAAAACATGTATTTTTCACTTATTTTCTCAATTGCCTCTTTGTTTTTTTTTCTTTTCTCTACCAGAATGTAAAAATCTATGATGACAGACACATTTTTATGTTTTGTTGACTGCAAGTATTCATAGAGCTGAAAGCACTACCTGGCAGAGTCAATGCTGATCCATATTTATTGAAAGAATAAATGAGAGAAGGAGTGAATGATTAAAAACCCCACAAGAAAGGGAAGAAAGTAATTAAAAGAGGAGTGATGTGTGGTCTGCTCACTCTGCCTTGGGAGGGAGCTGAGGGGTTGGGGAGTTGACAGAGTGGCATCGCAGTGAATGGGCTGAAGTTCCATTCGGAGCTTTAAAGATTGCGTTGAACTGGCAAGCTTATAATCATTTTGTATATTAGAAATATTATGTCTTCTCCTACAGTCATGGTATCAATAAATTGAGAGTTTTGGCCAATCCACAGTGGCTTACCTGTCCTTTGTATTGGTCACTGCTTCAGGAAGTACATCCAGGTTTCCCAGGTTGGTCTTCTCAGTGTGGTGCCCTTATGTTTGGCTTGGGTACTAGAAACTGAGGCAACCTGATGCACTGGGCACTCAGTCTGCTTTTTGCTGTTACCAAGAAGAGCCAATTGCACCCATGAAAGTTAGGATAGATAGGGGGAGGGAGAATCCACCAGTTGAAGAAAAGGATTAACTCCTTGAGAAAATATGACCCTAACCAAACCCATGGAGTTCTAAGTATTTGTGATAGCTATTATTATTGCTCCGAATTCTTTACTCTTTCTCAGTAACAAATTACGCATCTATACTTTTTGCCAGGTGACTTTACAGCAGGTAGGTGGTGTGCAAATCCCTGCCTCTCTAACCTTGAGGTTGCTACTTGCTTTGGCCAATAGAATGTTAGTGCGTATAATAGAGCTCTGAATGTGCTTGTGCAGTGTGGCTTGCCCTTTTGTGCCATTTGCCCTGGGAAGAGCCTCCTCTAGGAAGCCACTGGTCCCAGAATGGCAGGTGGATGAAGCCACCTTGAGCCCAACCTGCAGGCAGGTTAATCTGTGGACTTAAGGAGAAAATGATCTATGTAAGTTGCTGTAAACCATGGAGAGAGGGGGGTTATTATGCCATAGAGACTTGACTATGACAGGTTTTAAACACTTACAGCAATATTTTTGATAATTGTGCCCTATTTAATAAGAAAAGTTGACATTCCTCAGCTATGTAACACATCCATTTTGCCTAGATCCTGCATCAAGTTATGAGGGTCATAATTTTCATTTATTTGATGGTAGAGGGTTAATCTATATTTCTTGTACTATTCCAGGAAGCTTGTCTGGTTTAGATATTCTGCCTGATGGACCAGCACTTCTGATATTTCCTCAGCAGAAAAGCTTTTACATCATCTCTTGCATTCCTTTGCATAATGTAGGCACACAATAAATTGAATTTATGATCTAACAGCATGGCCCAATGAGGTAGCCATTAACCCCAAGTATCTATTTAAATTTAAATTAGTTACAATAAAATAAAATAAAAATGTATTTCATGTTCTCAATAATCATATAGGACTAGTGACCACCATATTGGACAGCACAGATATCTAACATTTCCATCATCATACAAAGTTCTATTTCACAGTGGCTGCCTCAAGATTCAAGAGGTTGGATAATTTATTAAATTTGAAGGTTGGGAGAAGTAAACTCTCTGCAAATGGGATGACAGGATTAAGAGAGGAGAGAAGGAATAGAAGGAACGATAGACTCTATCGTGCCCTTTCACCTTTGGTTTAGACACAAATAACCTTTATAAATATCACCTAGTATGTCAATCTTTTTCATTTTGCTGGTTCTTCTAGAAATGTTCTAAGACACACAGTTCTCCAGTCACACTTACCAATAAATGAAAACAAGTGTGTGGTTCTTCCAGAGAGAATCTGAAGAGAGTGATCGAACTTCGGTTCATCTCCCAAGCGCAGGAGATGTGTCAATAAGGTTGGAAAATGCATGACCTCCAACCCCTCCAAAACAAGATAAAAGAAGCACAGCCAAAAAAACTCCATGAGAAAATGTGTTCAGTGCTCAAGTTAGCTCTCCTGGCTCCAGTTCAGTTACAGCAGTGTCAGGCATTAAATTTGTCTCCACGAGATTCATCAAGCTGTACGAGCAGAGACTCAGCAAGTAGAAGGCAACAGAGCATGGGCTCAGATCAGCAATTTGTCTGAGGCCAAATACCAAGAAACAATGGGAGACTCATTATGTAAGCCAGCTACAGGTGTATTAGTTCCATTTCGGAGACTTCCAACAGGTTTTCATTTATTTAATTCCACATTTAACATCAGTATCAACCTTAATATAAGAAACACTGCAGTCATTTTTTATAGTACTTGGAAAGGAATTCTCAGGAGGAATTTTTCAAAGGACTTTTTAGGTCCATTTTTCTTATAGGAAAGTTTTACATTGGAGGTTATACAATCTGCTTTCAAAATAGAATGGAAAATTTCTATTTGTCTCTGGTCACTTGGTCATCTTTGGTCATTAGTGCCAATTAGTGTATTTCTTTATACTTAGGCTTCCTTTACTGGCAGCAGTTGTGGTCTCTGTCAGTGTAGAATATGTCCTATGCAGGATCAGAACTCTTCAGCTAACTCTTTCCACTCTTTCAGCCATTTTCCCTGAATCCTACATCAAACCACAAGGGTCAGAATTTTCTGGACCTTCTGAAACTTCCAGTGCAACATATTTTCAACCTCAATGAGACCACCAATCCAAGAACCTCCTCCCGCCCCACACACACCTGAACTTTCTCACTATCTTGTCTTCCCCTCTTAGTGTCTACTCCATAGTCCACCATGGAACCACTACCTTAAAAACACCTTTAGATTCCATGCCCCTCTCTCTGATGTACCTCCTAGGAAAAATCCGGAATTTTGTTTCACCCAGTTATTAGCATTTTCTATACTGCCAGCTTAATGACTGAGCTAGTCAACCTCCAGGATTTATACCACATTGCTACTTTTTAAGATGATAATTCTACCCTCCCCCATTTCCCCTCATCTCTACCCTCCATTCTATTAAGTGCCAGTAATGATTCTGCCCCACTCTTTAAGACAGTAGACACTCTGGGGTGGTGCTATGGACTAAATTGTATCAGACAACCCCCAACAAAATTTATGTGTTGTAACCCTCACCCTCAATGTGACTTTAAGGAGATGGAGCCTTTAAGAGATAATTAAGGTTACATGAGGTCATACAGGTGTGACCCTAATTCCATAGGACTGATGTCCTTCCTTATACAAACAGGAAGAAGAAAGAAGAAGCTCACCATCAGCTGGGCATGTTGGCACATGCCTGTAATCCCAGTACTTGGGAGGCTCAGACAGGAGGATTGTAGGTTAGAGGACAGCCTCAGCAAGTAGTGAAACTCTCATCAACCTAGTAAGACCCTGTTTCAAAATAAAAACAAAATAGGGCTGGGGGTATAGCTCAGACGTAGAATGCCCCTGGGTTTAATCCCCAGTACCACAGGAGGAGGAGGAGAAGAAGAAGAAGAAGAAGAAGAAGAAGAAGAAGAAGCAGCTCCTCACCATCTGCAACTGATTTCAGCACACTCAGCATCAAGCCTGCTGAAATCTTGATGCTGGATTTCCAGTCTCCAGAACTGTGAAAAAATAAATCACTCTTGTTTAAGATATCCAATCTATGGTATTTTGCTATGGTAGCACAAGCAGATGGAAACCTTCACTTTCCCACCCATAAATCTGCAAACCTGCCTCCACCCATAACCATTTTCCTTTTCTTTTCTCCTAGTAGAGGGAAAGGCCAATATCACAACTGCGTTTTCAGCTTCTCAAAGACTTTGCTCATTTCATCTCTCCCTCTTTGCTCTTATAAATCAATATCTACCTCTCTGCAAAGTTATTCTTAACATCCTTCAAACATGTTCTAATACCTCCCATCTTAGGGGAAAAAAAACTTATGTCTATATGTTCCTTATACTAACTGCTTTATTCAGCTTTTCCCATTGATGTGACCAAAATACCTGATAAGCACAATTTAGAGGAGGAAAGGCTTACTGGGGCTCACAGTTTCAAAGGTTTCAGCCCATGGTCCCAGCTGCCCAAGATAGAAACCTTGGTGGCAGAGAAAAGCCACTGTCAGTCAAGGCAGCCAGCAGCAGAAAGAGTGAGAGGAGGGGGCCAGGGACAAATATAGTCCCCAAGGCCACAAACCCATTGACCCACCTCCTCCATCCATGCCCCACCTCTGAACCTTGCTGCTTGGGGGACCGTGCTTTCCACACACGAGCTTTTGATGGAACATTTTAGACCCAAAGTGCAGCACTACCCTTCCAGTTCTCCATCTCCATCCCAGCTCCAGCTCTTCAAAGAGTTGTGTACACATCATTTCCATGTTTCCATCTTCCAGGACTACAGCCCATACTAATGGTGATTAGTATGACATGAATAGTGGCATGCCCTTGGCATTGCAAAGTGTGCTAATTTTTTTTTGGCTTAAAGCAATAGCATCTCACAAGTCCACTCTGTGGGTTCAGTAGAGCTGCTTGGGCAGCTTAAGGATGGAGACCAGAATCACTTGAAGGTTTGTCCATTTACACATGGGGACTTGAACAGCTGGGGTCCCTAGACCTCTCTCCAAAGCTCTGTGTGGTCTCTCCTCATGAGCTCTTTAGTATGGAAGCTGAGAGGAGCCAGTTTTTTTTTTATACATGTTGGCTCAAGAAAACCAAGGAACACGCCCCAAGAGAGAAGTGGCAGTAATGATATATATACAAAATTGCCCAAAACTACCATTTATTATTGCTCATTAATTCTGTGGTTAGGAATTTAAGCTGGATACTCATAAGCTAAAACCTCAGTTCAATCCTTTTGTGTGTGTGTGTGTGCGTGTGTGTGTGTGTGTGTGTGTGTGTGTGTGTGTGTGTATGGTACTGGGGATTGAACCCAGAGGAATTCTACCTCTGAGTTACACCCCCAGCCCTATTTTAATCTTATTTTTTTGAAACCAGGTCTCACTAAGTTGCTGAGGGACTCTCCTATGTTGCTGAAGCTCTTTGCTCAAGTTGGTTGCAGCTGGTTGTCTCAGCCTCCCAAGTACTGGGATTACAAGCGTGAGCCACCCTGCCCAGCTAAAACCTCAATTCAAATACCTCCACATGGCCTCTGAATGTGTCCTGGGCTTCCCCAAGATATGGTAGCTGAATTCTAAGAGAATCAAGGGAAAGATGGAAAGACAGAGAGAGACTGATACCCCTGTGACTAAACCAAGCCAAGCCATTTTATGACCTAGCTTTGGAAAGTTGTACACCAGGCTCTATGGTGCAGAGCATTTAAATATCATATCTATCCTGATGACTCCAAAATTTATTCCAGTCCCAAAGCTTTGCTTTAACCTTTGACATCTTCATTTAGATGTCTGATAGGCTTTTCAAACTTATCAAGTCCAAAAAGTTGACCTTGGATTTCTCCCATCATCCTCCAGTCTCCCACATTTCACCTAACAATGAATTTCATTCTTCCCTCAACATTGTTTTTTTAAAAAAAAACACCCAAGACTATGTTGGGGTGAAAGCTTCCTGTCTGTGAACATCACTGACTTCCACCTTGCAATGATTCTCTGACAGAAGCCCAAGGAAATGGCTCCCTGCTCTATTCATCTCAAAGCAATTGTTATACTCTTAAAAGACATTATCCTTGCCTAGAAAAGTATGATGGATGTGAAAAGTGTTGCATTTTCTTCCCTGTTAAGCTGACAATATTCTTCAAGATGCGCAGATCTTGTTAATAAGGTACACGCCTGTGATTGAATAATTTATTAAAAACTATTTATTGAATGCCTATCATGTGTCAGGCATTGTTCCAGTTGCTGGGGAAATGGAGGTAAACAAACATAGCTTCTAATAAGAAAGGGAAGAAAATGAAAACACAAATGTAAGATGTGCCAGGAGGTGATAGGAGCGGTGCAGAAAATGAAGCAGAATAAGGGAGATGGCAGGTGAAGGGACAGCGCAGGCCATGTGCTACTTACCCTCCGTTGCTCAGGGAATGCAGCCCTTTAAGATGATGGTGGAACAGAGAACTGAATGATGTGAAGGAGCAGCCAAGTGGCTATCTGAGGACAAGGGTTCTGGCCAGAGAGAACAGCAAGTTCAAGGGCCCTGAGGCTGCTGTCGGCTTGGCACATTCCAGGAACCACAAGGAAGCTAGCCCAGTGGGGTGGTGTAAGCAAGAGGAAGGGTGGTAGGAGATGAGGCTGGAGAGGTAGAGCCTGACGTTGATGGTTTACTGGTACAGATGGTGTGATGAGGCTGAAAGTATTTTGGTGGACAGAGCAGTCTTGTTTTTTAAACTTTAGCACTTGCCAAGGTAGAGGGAGCATGTTATGTGTAACAGCAAGCTTTGAGTAGTAGGGGCGTGTGAAGTAGGTTTCCCTCATTGTATTAGTTACCTTTGCATCATTGTGACCAAAATACTTGACAAGAACAACTTAGAAGAGGAAAGATTTATTTTGGCTCACAGTTCAGAGGGTCAGTTTATGGTCCACTGACTCCAAGGAAGAAACATCATGGCGGAAGGGTGTGGGGGGGACAGTGACTCAGCTCAAAGCAGCCAGGAAGCAGAAGGGCAGGTATGGATAGTCCCTGAGGCCATGCCCCCAGTGACCCACCTTCTCCAGCCCCACCCCACTTGCCTACACCTACCACCCAGCAAGTCCATTCAAATTATTAACCCATCAAATGGATTTAACCACTAATGAGGTCAGAGACCTCATGGTTCAATTACTTCACCTCTGACCATTGCCACATTGCCAACACAGGCGCTTTCCTGGGGGACACTCCATGTCCCAATCCTAACACTCGTGAACCCCAACAACCGTGAACTGCATGTCACAGTTACCCAGTAAAAGACAGCTGCTATCATTTCCAATTGAGTTTGGTGTTTGTTGGAAAGATGGTCAGTCTGGGTTGAGTCCCAAGTCCAGCACTTACTGACCCCAAGCAAATCACCTAACTTCTCCAGGCCTTATTATTCTGTGTTATCGTGTCAATGAACAGGTCAAGAAAATATACAGGGAAAGCTTAGCATAGAGTTTGGCACATATTAAAGACCCTGCCTATTGCTTATTATTATCACCAGGGAGTTTCTAAGCCCCTTCCTTCCTGAAATAGCAGGAATCATGGGTAGACACAGGATTGGTTTCTGGGTATTTCTAGACCATCTTCCCTAGAGATATTTCCATTGCTTTAGCCACATCTCTGTTCACCCCTACACACACACACACACACACACACACACACACACACACACTATATCCCTTACCCTGCTTCGTTTATCCTCCATCGTGGTCATTGGCATATAGCCCCCTACTTGTTTACTTCACTATTATCTGTCTCCTCCAACTACGATGCAAGCGCTGGGAGGGCTTCGGAGTTCTTTAGTTCACTGGTTCATCTCCAGTGCCCCCAACAGCGCCTGGAGAATAGTAAGCTCACACAGTAACATTCATTGAATGAGTAAATGAAAAAGAAACTCCAGGGGAGCCCACCAAGCAACCAGCAGCCAGGGGTAGCACCCCAGTCACATGCTGTGACATCGGTGTACAGTGCTCTGAACTTTCTAGTCCAGAGCACTGTTCCTTGTCTTTATTGTGAGCATCAGGGAATGGAACATCTTGGATTCCAAGCCTGACAATTTGGAGAGCCCTAGAAGTTAGACCAATTTGCTTTCTTGGAACAAGCAGCCAGACCCATTCAACTACAGCCTTGTGGGTCCTCTGGGGCCTCTCCCTGCCAACCACCCTCCAGCTGAGACCAGGTAGCTGAGCTCTATAAATTTCTTCCATTAGTAATTGCCAAGCTGCTCCTTCCTCCACTGACTTGGCTTCCCACTTAAGTCACATATTTCGACTTGTAATTTCTCCAAAGGGCTATTTCAGACACTGCACTTCCTGAAATTATAGTGATTGTATACGTTAGGCCATTTGCAGCCCTCTCGTCTCCACCCGAGATCGGGCATAGAAAGATGGAAGAGACGTAGGATTTTCTTTGGCCGCATTTGGTTTAATCAGTATGAACTTTACAAAGAACATCTTGCTCATTTCCCCAGAGCTAAGAGAGAGTTATGGAAGCCGTTGTACAAAACAGCAATCGCATTTTCTTTGTCCTCCCTGTGGCCTGCGGTGAGCTTCGCACTGAGTTGCAGGTTTGACTTAAATCCCCACATATCCTTCGTGGGGGTAAGCTGCAAGTAGCAAAAAGCAGGCTTTCAAACAATTATTATGATCAAATCTTGCCCATTGGATACTTAAGGTTTTAGGTTATCCAGGTCAACTAAGATATGTTCATGTCAACCAGCTGTTCACTCCATTTTTCCTCTAAGGTTTGTAAGTCAAACACTGAGAGTCGCATATGGAAATTACCAGTGTTTGCAAAATGTGTATGAGAAAGAAATTTGACCTTTTAATTCCTTATCCCCCATATCCCCCAAATATTCCTCTCGCACGCACCTTGTCTGAGTATCAAAACACAGCCTAGCAAATGCTTATCTTCAACCTGGTGAGGTCGGAGGCTGGGTGCCCAGAGACAGCACCGCTTTCAGGGGAGCTCTGGTTGGCAAAGTGCTGAAGAGCATGCAGGCTGCTCTGCACCCTGCTTCCAGGCAGGCAGGGTTTTTGGAGAATGAGATCAGCTTTCCTGAATAGAGAGCTCATTTAAATAATGGCAGATTTAAATAATGGTGGATTCTTTTACTTCCTAGATCAAGATTGCCAGAAACTGGGAGGGTAAGGTTTGCATTCATAATAAGGCTGGGGGTGGGGTGGGCTGGGGGTGGATTCCACTAAAAGAAATGTCACTCATCCTGGGGCAGGAAACGTGGGCATCCCTTTGGGATTGAAAGGGAGAGGGACTTCCTGTGCTCATTAGCCAGGGGCAGAAGGTTAGGGGAGGGGTGGCAACAGTTCTGACTTGTGGCTGTGATCAGAGAAGCAGCGAAGTCTCTGGGCCTGGTGGAGATGAGATCTGGAGACAATGAAGGTGAATAGGTACACAATTTGAAAAAAAAAAAAAGCTACAAAAATAAAATCTAACAATGCTGGCCAGGGCCCAGGCCCAGGTGGTGGAAAGCAAGGGTAGGTTGAGTATAGCAAGGATGGGGAGAAGGACCACCACCCACCCCCAGGTGATTCAGGGAAGACAGGAAGGAGTGTAATGATTGGGCGCCATCACTGAGTCTCTTCCACCCCCGCTGGAATAAATCATTTCCTTCCTTGTTCCCCAAAGTAGCCTGTGGGCAAAGAATGTCCAGACAGGACATTCGATTGACAGACAGGAAATAATAAAAAGAGATTCAATTAACCATAAAGCTGTGTGTGCCTGTGACTGAGAGAAGGTGGCCAAGAGACAGCTATGGGAGCTGGGCGGGATGGCGACTGCCTGTAATCTCAGTACTTGGGAGGTTGAGCCAGGAGGATCGCAGGTTCAGGGCCATACTCAGCAAGTTAGCAAGACCCTGCTTCAAAATAAAAAAATAAAGTTAAAAATGGGCTCAGAGTGTAGCTCAGAGATAGAATGACCCTGAGTTTAATCCCCAGTACTAAAAGAGAGAGAGAGAGAGCGCTCTATGGGGCAGCCCAGGGTGAGATTACCTTCAGAGAATCCCAGAAATTTATGAGGTTCTTCCTAGATGGAAAGGATGCAGTCCATACTGTAGAAGTTGCTTTCGTTCTCCTAACAGGCCTCCCTCAAGCTGAAACTGGGGCTTGTGCCCTGCAGTTGATGCTGGATCTTTTATGTTGTTCTAAATTAAATTCAGAGCAATCCAACCCCTGCCACAAGTCCCATTGTGTGAGCTTACTTGCACTAATTCTATGTTTATGGGAACATAAGCACACGTTGTTCCTATCATCAGATTTTATTATTGATGATGATTTCTAATATACGCCCATCAACTGCCTTTTTAATTCCTGTCAGTCATTCTTTTCTCTTGCAGTCAGACTTGAAACAGCCATGATGGTTTTAAAATAAGAACTTTCTTCTGCTCCACTGTATTTAGGGCTAATTAAGAGTAAATAACTATTGCCGGCAAGGAGGGTAGCATCCAAGCAAATCTTTGACAAATGTCGTCTTCCCTGTGGAGGAACATGTTCTTGTCTGCTGCCAGTAAATATTTCCATTACAACCCTAAGAAACTCCATATTTTCCCCCTATTGAGAATGTCATGCTGCTTTGATACAAGTATAGAAAAATAAATACCAGTCAAGGCCAGGAAGAAAACACAAGAAGCATTTAATTAAGCCACAAAATATAATTCCCCATCTCTTCCAGCGCATCCCAGTTTCCATTTGGTCGTTGTCCTCGGCAGTGTGAAGCAAATGAATCCAATCCTGGGCTCTGAGCTCCCACTCAAGTCTGACATTTCCCCTAAATCTTCCCACCTCCCTCCACTCCCACACCCCCTGGGATGCAGCACAATTCATTCATTATATTTTGAAGGTTACAGTCAATTGCTCCAAGACAAGAATGCAAAATGGATAGGATCAGACTTCCTGCAGGAGGAAGGTTCATCTTGATTGGTTCCATGGGCTCTCTGGCTCCCTATTGCCCACAGGACACTGTGAAATTTTGCATTGACTGGGTCTTTCAGTTTCCTCTTTCATTTAACGATGAGAGTTACTGTGGCTTTGCAAATTATAGATTTTAATGTTTCTTATGTTTTCATTTCCTGCTGGAATCTTACAGCTATTTTTATGTTATTTCTTTTAGCTGATAAAAGTTAAAAGGAAATCTCTTCCCACCCTGGAGAAAAGAAATGCATTGGAAAGTACATAAGCTCAGAAAAATTGGAATGGATGAGGAAAGTAAACTTTGTGCTATCCATATGGGAATATAAGAAATATATTTCTTATATTTACCCCAATTTATGGAAATGTGAGAAAATTCTATTATAAAATATAGAGTTGGAACAAATTAACATAATGAAGAAACAAGCAAGGTTTTTTTTAAAGCAAACACGCTTAAATAAGAAATTCTTCTATGCTTTCCGTAACGAGAGCTTAAATACCAACAATGTAATGTACTGTTCAGATCTCCTTACTAGTTCTTCCAGCTGAAGTTTCCTCTCTCTCTCTCTCTCTCTCTCTATCTCTCTCTCTCTCTCTCTCTCTCTTGTAGAATTCTCCAAGGAAGCTCGTAACATGAATAACCTTCAAAATCATTTTTAATTAATCCACTTTAAAATTATAGGCAGATCCAGGTTTACTAATTGCTAGTTGGCCCCCAATGTACTAAGTTTTGCTCCATGTTGATTGTAATATCTGAGTCCATTTATCTTTTCTGCAATTCTTTGTCAAATGCCTATCTTGTCACCTAGAGTCCTAGGTGCTGAGGACACTGGAGTAACGACCAAGAGTACAGACTCTGAGCCCGCCAGCTTACATTCGAATAAATGAGATATCCAGTAACACACGGACACGTCATATGTCAGGAGTCACGAACACTATGAAGAAGGGGAGAGCTATTATCGGATGGGGCCAGGTATTCTAGAGAGAGTCACCAGAAAAGAATTTTCTAAGGAATTGACTTCTGAACAAATGCTATAACGGGCAAGGCAGAGGGTGGCAGGAGATGAGATTGGAGAGATGACCCCTAGCAAGGACGAGGAACTTGACTCCGAGCAAGAAGGGAAAGCGTGAGTCAGCTGTGTAGCACGATCTATCTGTGTTTAGCAAGGATGGCTCTGGCTACATAGAAAACTGAGTCTTGGGTAGGGCTGTCGGATAAAATTCGGGGTGTCCAGTTACATCTAAATTTCAGAAAAACAATAAATAATTTTAGTGTATCTCAAATATTGTATGGGGCATACATATATTAAAAACAATTTATTGTGAAGCCACAAACCCTGAAATAAAATGTTGCTACCCCTGTCCACATGAGAGTAATTTTTCCATAGGTGTGTGTATGTGTGTGTGTGTGTGTGTGTGTGTGTGTGTGTGTGTGTGTTACTGGGGATTGAACCCAGGGTCATTCTACCTCCGAGCTACATCCTCAGCCCTTTTTATTTTATTTTTGTTGTTGTTGTTTTGAAACAGTGTCTTGCTAGGTTGCTGAGAGTCTCACTGTGTTCCTGAGGCTGACCTCGAACCTGCGATCCTCCTGTCTCAGTCTCCCAAGTACTTAGACTGCAGGCATGTGCCACCACGCCTGGCTCCATGGTTCTTATTTCCCTGCTCCTTCTCCTACCACCTTCCAGGTTACTTCCTCAGACCTGCTGCGTGAGGATTACCAGAGGTGGGGAAAGGCTGGGGGCCTTGTACAACAGTTCTTTTCCATCCATCTCTTTGATAAGCTCTGCCCTACTTCCTCTTTCCACGGTGACTACCTAGTCTTCTGACCAGTAGCTCTATCCTCCCACACAATAAGCTAACATCTTAGAGTATTAAGATGGTTCTCCTAAATCCATGATGATGCTGCTGGAACTTCTTAAGGACACACACACACATATATACACACATGCACACATACTCATACTACTCATTGTTTCATAAGCACCAGTGCTAACTCATGGGTACTTTTGATGTAGGACAGAAGAAATAAACAGGTAGAAAGGAGACAGAAATAGGTAGAGCCAGGCGTGGTGGCACACGCTTGTAATCCCAGCACTTGGGAGGCTGAGACGGGAGGATCCAGGTTCGCATCCAGCCTCAGCTACTTAGTGAGGCCTCCCCAACTTAGTGAGATCCTGTTTCAAAATAAAGAATAAAAAATAGGGCTGGGGGTGTAGCTCGGAAGTAGAATGCCCCTGGGTTCAATCCCCAGTACCACAAAAAAAAAAAAGAAATAGGTAGAAAATATAGCTTTAGTAGAAGAACCTGATGCTAAAGTTCTTCATACATTTACTCCCCAAACTAGTTCTCTTTCCCAGGCGTGGCTCTCCCAAATTCCTGGGAAATCTGTAGATCCCAGAGTTAACTGAAAGAAACTATAATTTCCCTGTACACTGTTAACAAGACAGAAATGATATCTCGACAAGCCTATAATGTAGGGGACTCTTCAGCTTATCTATTGAGACCATTATCTAATGTATTGATAAGATAATGGAGACTTGACCAGCCTGAGGCCCCTAAGGATGACCAGACCCCCAGAAATTGCCTGGAGACTATCAGACCTAGGTCATCCTCACATACCTCTTCCTGCCTGTCCGTCATGAAAGGCCCCTATAAATAAAATTCTGAACCCCTAAAGCACCTCTCTTACTTTTGAGGTGGCTCATGTTTTCCCTTGAATGTATATTTCTTACTTTCCTAAATAAATCTCTGTCTTTGTCTCTAACTGGCACATGCTGAAATTCTTTTCCATCATGTAAGCCAAGGACCCTGCTGATCCCGAGTTGAGAAATCAGCGCTTCCACCATAACACTCTTATCTTTGACTCCCTCCCCATCATTACCAACCATCAGAACAAGACCATTCTCCACCTAATAGCAACCCCTTGTTGATAACCAGGATGAACCCAAATACTTGTTGACAATATGGAGTCATCCTGGAGGCTCTGGGTTAAAGATGGAGAGCAAAGAGAAAGTTTTCAGTGGAAAACAAGAAATGCTTTTCTGTTTCTTAGCACCTAAAAAAGCCAAGACCTGTAGAAATTTAAGTACTAAAGTCAGCTTCCTAGGGCTATTTTAATTTGCTCAAGTTGCCATCACAAACTACCGTAGACTGAGTCTCTTAAGTAGCAGAAATTTATTGTTTCTCTAAGTTTTAGAGGCTGAAGCCCAAGATCAAGGTGTCGGCAGGGTTGTTTTTGCAGAGAACTCTCTCCTTGGCTTGCAATGGCTCCCTGTGTCCTCACATAGCTGTTCCTCTGTGCACAAATCCCTGGTGACCCTTTATGTGTCCAAATTTCCTATTCTTATAAGCTTGGATTAGGGCCTACTCTAATAGCCTTATTTAGCCATAGTCACCTCGTTAGGTTCCCCATTTCTAAACATAGTCCCATTATGAGGTACTTGGTCTTGGGGCTTCAACATAAGAATGTCTGGGGACAAAATAAGCCCATACCAAGTGAGGATACACTTGTAGTGACAGTTGAAGTCTGAGGGATTGGAGGACCAAAATGGGATAGTAGGAGGGTCACAGTAAGGGAGAAATGAGCAGAACATAGGATCCAATAGTTAACTGGGTCCAGCCTCCCTACAAGTCAACTGTGAAGCATCAGTTTTCTGGTTAGATGAGTGCCTGCCTGCTGTTTCTCACTGGGAGTAACTAGACCTTAAAGGCTAGAGAAGTGTTATGAAAGCATGCATAGCACATGATTAGAAATTGAATGGGAAACAACTCCTAATCTGTAAAATTTGCTTATCGCCAATGATAGACTAAATCAAATAGCTTCTCAATGGCTTTTTGACATGGCAAGGGGCATGGCGAGGCTGTGGATGATGGGAGAGTCATACACACAAATGAAAAACTCAGAAACTAGTGTTCAGAGTAGTGCTTTTCAAACTTCTCAAAAAATATTAACCTGATGTCAGAGGAGAATATATCCCTAACCAGGAGAGGAGAATCTTAGTTTGATCAGCCCACCATAATAAAATAGCATAGACTTAGCTGGGTTTGGTGGCGCATATGCCTGTAATCCCAGTACTTGGGAGTCTAAAACAAGAGGATCG
This sequence comes from Glis glis, assembly GCA_004027185.1. Lineage (NCBI taxonomy): Eukaryota > Metazoa > Chordata > Mammalia > Rodentia > Gliridae > Glis > Glis glis. The sequence continues at coordinate 144,539 of PVJS01000288.1, forward strand.
CAGGTTTGAGGACAGCCTCAGAAACTTAGCAAGACCCTCAACAACTTAGCAAGACCCTGTTTCAAAATAAAAAATAAAATAGGCTGGGGGTGTAGCTCAGAGGTAGAATGCCATGGGTTCAATCCCCAGTGCAAGAAAGAGAGATGCATAGACTGGGAGTTGAAACAGCAGTAATGGACTTCTCACAGATCTGGAGGCTGCAAGTCTGAGAGCCAGGTGCCAGCATGGGTCGCTTCTGGTAAGGGCCCTCTTCCTGACTTGTTGATGGCTGGCCACCTTCTCCTTCTCACGGCATCCCTGCACGGTGGGGATAGAAAGACAGAGCTCTCCGGTGTCTTCTTTTGGGGGCACTAATCCCATCATGAAGGCCCCATCCTCATGTCCTCATCACCTCCTGCACACTTCTACCTCCATACACCATCACTTTGGGAACTAGAGCTTCAGCATATGGCTTTGGGGAGACATAATCATCAGTCCATCACAAGAAGAGAGAAATGGGCAGTCATGCTTTATCATGAAAATGTACTTGAAATTTACATTCTATTTTTTTTTTTTGCAGTACCGGGGATTGGACCTAGGGGCGTTCTACCTCCGCGCTACACCCCCGGCCCTATTTTTTTATACTTTATTTTGAAACCGAGTCTCACGAAGTTGTGGAGGGCCTCACTAGGTAGAGAGAGAGAGAGAGAGACAGGGAGAGAGAGAGAGAGAGAGAGAGAGAGAAAGAGCTGAGGCTGGCTGCAAACCTGGATCCTCCTGTCTCTGCCTCCCAAAGTACTGGGATTA